>CM034312.1:70212104-70421820 GCA_019925795.1 Dendrobium chrysotoxum | reverse complement strand
TGTATTGACTGTTTGGTTATGAAATAAATTGAGGTTGTCTTTTTAAACCAATAACTAAATATTAGTCTATCTTTCGAGATTTATAATGTTAACATATGCATATTTCTTTAAAGAAATATTATATTCAAATTAGTAGATGATCTTTACGCATTTTTAATTTTGTCTGCAGATTTTTTGTGGCGACTTCGCTGGGGATAAACTTTTCACTTCATCTTTAGCAAAGATAAAAATTTTAAATAAATGTAGATTCATTCAAAAGCTTGATTTTGGTAGATTTAAATCCCAATTCAATTCTTTTTTGTTGTTTGATTCCTTTTTTGGATAGGGTCCTTGTCAAGTTTATGCTTAAAATTCTAGTTTAAACCTTATCAATCATTTCCCTAATTCAAAGTAACCAGGTCCAATTTCAAATCATTCAAATAATTGTAAATTCCAACTTCAATTATTTCCCTAGTTCAAAGTTCTTTGGACTGAGTCCAAATTCAAATCATTCAAATAGAGTTTAAATTCTAAATTCATTTTTCCCTAACTTAAAGTCTTTTAGACTGGGTCCTATTTTAAATCCTTTAAATAAAAAAAATATTGATTCAATAACTTTCCCTAGTCTTGTAAACTGGGTCCTAATTTAAGCTATTCAAAAATCAAATTCCTGATTCAATAATTCTCATAGTCTTTTAGACTGGGTACTATTATAAATCCTTTAAATAAAAATTTCACTTCAATAACTCCCATTAATCTTTCACATTGGGTCCTAATTTAAATTCTTTGAAAATTAACTCTTTGATTCAATTACTTTCCCTAGTCTAAAGTCTTTTAGACTGGGTCTTGATCTAACTTGTTAGAAGGCAAACATTCTGTAATCAAAACTATTAGACTTGGGTTGGCACACCATGGATAGTTTGAATAAGCTATCATCTTTATATTATATCAATGGATCCCTTTGTCTCCGCACGTAGGTGTTTTATTTGAACAAGAGTAACATATTTGAGGAGCTTCTCTTTAATAGGATCAACTTTTGTTTCAAGCCTTCCTAGCCTCGAGCCCATTTCTCTTCAACTTCCTTGAACAGAGAATTACAGAATGTGCACATTTAAGTTACCAATTGCTTAGAAAGGCTAACAAATTCTTTTTATGTAGTTGGAGAAGGGACTTACTGAGGAGAATGAGTGGGATGGTAGGGAGTTCCTTTTATCTAGTTGGAGAGGGAACTTATTGAGGAGAATTATAGGGATGGGTGGGGGGTTTAAGGAAGATGATCATTGGTGTTTGGATGGTTTGGATGGGCATTAGTGTTTAGATGGTTTGGATGATAGTGTACTCCTTATTTAATAAGAGGTCTGCTTCATCCTGAGTAACTTCATGGAGGGAATAAAAAATCTACACATAAATTAACTCATTGTTATCAAATTACTTATTTTAGGGGCATTAACTGAAATGTAATCCTAGACAAATCTGCATGCGTACCCATCTATCATCTAACACATAAAATAATGTAGAGACCTGTTTGGTGGAATAAAACTTGAAAATGACCCACCGAAGGAAATAGAGTCTTGAGTTAGGGTTCCTAGGGGCATGTATTGAGGTATGCCCCAGGAACAAAATTTGTATAAGATTAAATGTTACATTAGCTAACAAAATCCTAAAATAAATTAATAATTAGAAAGATATTTAGATGCTCTTAGCACTTATAATTAGTAAAGGTACAAAACCATTTATATAACCTAGGGGGGTCTCCTATTAAACTTATTAGCAATTCGATTAAACTGAGAAACGAAGAAATCTTTTATGGCCCCTACCAAGTTAATAGATGTGAACTCATCTATATTCTATGCAACACTAATGAGTTTTTTTAGGGTTTTATAGTTATTAAGGGAAAAATAAATTTGGAAATAGAAACATGATAAATTTATTTAAAATAAGGGATGAGTCAGTTGATTTTTTGATGTTTCTCATCTCATTCTTAATATCAATTGAGGTGTATGATGTAAGTGGCTTGCTTTCCAAGATAATATTAGTACCTCTGTTTGGCAATCCTACAAACAGAGCCACTTCATCTACAGTGAATCATAGCTCATGACTCTAGATGATAAAACATTGATGAGGAAATATCCCATAATGAGAGCACCTCAAATATCAGAGAAACATTCTGCTCGAATGAAGGGAACCTCAAAAAATGATATATGTGTAATCTTTTGAAAGAGTCCTTGATCTCATTGTCTAAAAGCTCGACTAATAAGTCACAGATAAGTTTAAGTATTAACAGTTTGCAACGATAAGTAATCTTTGGAACATATAACTATAAGCAACACCAAAAAATTATAATTAAATGACAATACACAGTGTGTATTCGAAAAAAATCATAACTTAAAAAAATTTCTACTCTACATATTTAAAAATCATGACAAAATAAAAAAATAACTCATAAATGATTGAAATATGTAAAACCTAACTTAGAAATGAAATATAAATTTGATACACAGTCGATATACAATCAATACACAATTTTTATCAGGAAAAAACCATAAGTAAAAAATTTTCTCCTTTATAAGTTCAAAAAATATCACAAAATGAAAAAAAATGAATAAATATCATATATTTGAAATTTGTGCAACATAGTTTAGAAAATACATTACACAGTGTGTATCAAGAAAAAACTTAATTAAATAAAAATTCCTACACTACAAGTTTAAAAATCATGACAAAACGAAAGAAAACTCATATACGATTGAAATCTATGAAACCTAACTTAGAAATACTATGCAAAGTTGATACACGATTGATACATAGTCAATACACATTGTTTATCAAGAAAAAACCATAATTAAACATTTTTCTCCTCTACAAGTTCAAAAGGCATCACAAAATGAACAAAAATAGCTCATAGACCTTTGAGATCTGTGCATCCTAATTTAGAAAATGTATTACACAGTCAATACAATGTCATTACACAAAGTGTATCAGAAAAAAATCTTTTTTTCTTAAATTCCTTCTCTACAAGCTCCAAAATCATGACAAATTGAAAAAAACAACTTTTAAATGGTTAAAATCTATAAAACCTAACTTAGAAATATAATACAAAGTCGATACACAATCAATATTCAGTCAATACACAGTCAATACCTAATTTTAATAAGGAAAAAAATAATAATTAAAAAAAGTACTCTTCTACAAGTTCAGAAAGGGTCACAAAATGAACAAAAACAACTAAAACATTTGAGCTCTATGAAAACCTAATTTAGAAAATCCTTACACAGACGATACACAGTTTCTCTTTAAAAAAAGAATCATATTTCCGAAAATTTTCTCTTCTATATTTACACTATGCAATCTCTTCTAAATATAATTTTACATGAAGATTAACATTCGTCGGTTTGCAGTACCAGCGAGCGTGCAACCGTACGCCAAACTGACTACCCTTTTTGCTTTTTTAAAAAGTGTGACAGATGTGCTTCTCTTTGGTGTTCGTTGGAGGGTCAAGACTCTACAAAAAAGCGACAAGTAAATACCCTAACCCTAAGAATCCTAAACATAAAGCCTAAAATCTATTTTGAGAGAAATGCCAAAAAAAGTATATCTTTGAAGATGAAATGAACGAGAATGGCTGACTAACCTTCTTCGAAGATGATGAAATTAAGGAGATGACAGAGTGCCTGAATGAGGACTATGCTTGTTTGAAGATGGATAGTGAAATGACTCCAGTGCTTTTTTGAAGATGAAAAGTGTTCAAAGATGAAAAGTGAACTGGCGCCACAACTTTTGATCTGTCACGAATTGAAAATTTCCACCTTTGAATCGAGCCGAGTTGTCGGATTACAAGAATTAAAAATATATATATTAAATATCCACATTGACAATCCAGCTGTCCTGTTTCATTGGAATCGAGATGCTGAGCTACGTCTAGACTCCGCATGTAATAATTTCTCCTGTGGGGAGAAGCCTGACGATGAAGAAATATAAAAGTTGAAAAGCAAACCTATCATTTAAATTAGAAACTAATTTAATTTAACTTAATTAATATAATATAAATATTAATAATTAATTAAATAATTAATAATATAATTAAAAATTAATTTTATATTTAAAATTGTTTCAATAAGTGGCATTATTAATAATAATCAAATACTTAGTTATGTTAAATAATAATTTAATAATTAAGTACAAGTAACTAAATAATTAATATTGTAATTAACAAGATGTATGAGAAATAATAATTAGTTAGAAGTAATAGAATTCTTAAATAATTAATTAGATATCTAATAATATACTTAGTGATTAAAAATTAATTATGTAGTACTTAATTAATTATTTAAATAAGTTGATCTTTAAACTAGCTTCTAATTATATTACTTATACTTATAATTTATTGACATTTATTAAAATTAAAATTAATACGTCGTTCATTATTCCAAATACAAATTAAATTTGAATTGTAATGAACTAACAGCTTTAAATCTTGAATAAATGTATCTGATACATATTAATGATTGCAACAAACATAGAATTTAAGAGTAAATAAAGGTGATACTAAAGGCAAATATGATAAAGATGGTTATGGCTCTATGATTTTTTTTTTTGGTTTTTTTTAAGGGCTCTATTAATTCTTCATGCTAAACATTCATTAGATATCATAGTGCTGCTTTATGATATAGGCAAAACTAACAAATAAGTACAATTTTATAATTCTTTATGTGGTTTTGGGAGCAAAGCAACAATTAATTATATGTAGAATATATGGATAACTCTTATCCTAACATGATTGGCATGCAAAAGTACCACTATTTCAATGATTGTTAATATAATGAACTAATGTTTGAGCCCTTCTTTATAGTATATAAAAGGTGGGGAAATATTTGAGAGCAATTATGATTTAAGAAGAATTAACATGTATATGAAATGAAAAAAAAAATGATTTCAAGTTTACAAAAACAATGAAAGACATTTGGTGTGTCTGATGTACTTTTAAAAAATTTTCATGTAGCATTTAAGCCAAGAGGTTGGTGTAGTTAGATATGTTTGAGATTTAAAACTATGTATCATAACACATTTGCTCTTTGGTAGTCAAATATAAAGATCCTCAACAAGCTCAACTATAACATATTAGGCATATAATTAATAAGAAGTTTGTAAGATCTAACCCAAATTCAAAATCAAGATGATAATATTTAATGTTAAGAGAGACAATGAATCGATTTAACTTACAAGATGGCTTAGTAGCATTAGAATAATTCATCACTTATGTAAGAGGGAACACTGAAGCATCATTTCAAAATTGCCATCATATTTTTTTTGTAAAATAATAAAAATTCATGCAAATAATTTACTTATAACTTAACACTTCATGATTGTTCATATATACTATTTAAGTGTTTGTATTGATGCTTCAATAGTGCATGTTGTTTAGTATTAAGTGCTAATGGTACATTTCTCAATATTAGATGTGTTAGTACTTTTCTCATATATCATTGTGGCCTATGTTAAGATTAATGAATTTCAGATAAATTGTCACGTTCTTGATGTATTTTTCTATCAACTCTATAGGTCATTGTTTGTGTTGAAAAAGCTTTGCTTTGTATTGGAAAGATACAAAATAAATTGAATTAAATTTCTTTGGGAAAATTTGATTTCTGGAATTTCAATTTTGAAGTCGAACACATCATTATGAATGATATATAGTCTTGAGAGCGAGAATATCATTCATAATAGGTTCAGACAACAAAATTGTAAATTTCATCCTGATGTGATAGTCGAATTTAAGGAAGAACTACATATAATCCCGAATGGTCAAAATGACGTTCGATCGAGTATTTGGCTATAATAATCTAGATGAAATATCATTAATTTCATGTTCAAAGTCACAATAATAAATGATATGTCTTCCCAAGGGATGAGAGTATCATTTATTATCGATCGTCCGAATATGACGATAATGATCGTTGTTGATTTTGATTTTTCAAAGAGAATTAATTGAATTTTGAAAATTGATTGATCTGGGTCTTTAAATCTCCTACGAGCGCAAGCCCTTGTAGTTAATTACATTATAGGAAATCTCAATTAAAATAATAATAGAAATTTTATTTTGAGATTTTCAAAGAGTGATATCAAGGAGTGAGGCTGAAATTTCAATTGGGATTGGATCAAATTTAAACACTTATTTTTAGAGGCCAATGGAGAAAAAGTAGGAGACACTTTGGGATTCTAAATAATTCAATAACGGCTCAGACTATCATATGTGTTGGACTTTAAAATTTAATTTGAAGAGAAATTCAATTCAAGTTGTCAATTTATAGAAGTTGGGATTATACTCTCGAGTTAGGATTTTATGATCTTGAGTCTGCCCCAGATCCTAAGTCTAAATTGGGTACTAAATGATAGTGACCTGAGACTAGCTAATGCAATGCAAATTTGGACTTATCCCGACCTCGATTGGGAGCCAGCTGATCACCTAGGTGCTCTAAAATCATGTGTCCGACATTTTATGAAGGATTGATGGGCTGTTATTTAGTTTGAGAAATTGGGGTCGACGTCTAGAGTAGTTCCTAATTGACCCCTTGACTTATGTAAGGTGATTAATTCTTTGAAATATAATTAAAATTTTTTGACTCTTTAATTTGTTTCTAATGCAATACATGCTGATTGACCTTTGAATGCATAAATGATATGAAACAGTTTTAAAAAGTCTTAAAAAATAAATTTTTTCTAGAAATTACATAATATCCTCTTGATAGAGCCGCAAGCTAATAAGCCAGGTGGTCTATCAGAACCCATAGGTGGGGAGGTGCCTAACAAGATGGAGAAGACTTTAATATGAATGCATGCAAATTCTCGATAAACTCGAGCTTACTTTTTAAAATAGATTATCTTTATATGTTAGCCTGATATTTTTTAATAAGTTTGAGTAGAAAAAGTTTTTAAACATTTTCTCATGAGCCTCCGAACTTTCCAGGCTAAAACAAAAGTGACATGCAAGAAAGAAACTTAGAAAAGTAGGTAATTTCTAAAGCGCAATCAATGGTAAACAATCAATATTAATCAATTATTAAAAAAAATTTAAAGTTCATATGACAAGTGCCACTTAATTACAACCCAAGGTCTATAGAAATTAAAAGTGGTAGGGTACCACTAACAACAACACGGATTCTAATCTTAGAAATGACGCAAGTGATTTTTGAGAGAGGGATATTCTCTTAGTCTTCACTTCTTCGTCTTATTTCCGTCTACGAGCTCCTTGGATTCGTCGGGTCTGGAATATTTAAATGAAAAGAATTTCTCCCAAAAGGGGTGTTTCTTTTCTCTTTGGATTTTCAAATTATCATAACTTGAATATCCAAATGAAGAGGAACTCTCCCCTAAGAGATGTTCCCTTGTCTTTGAATTCCAAGCCAGATGGTTAATATTCTGTCTCAAAATCACTTTCATAACTCGACTCAATTGAATTACATTACATCTCAAAACTATAAAAAGATTCTAGATAACTTGCATGGTTATCTAAGCAGATATATGATCAAAAATATCCTAAGAAGTTATATATATTGCTCAAATGAAAACACAATCACGTTTGACCATGCTCTTTTAATTTCAAGGGGCTTAGCATTTTTAGCACCTGTAGAAAATATGTTAGTTTAAATCTTTAACTTGGTCCCTTGATTTATAGCCCTACATGAGCATGATCACCTGCAAAAAATTCTATGAGCATCCAGATCATTCCTAACCTAGGTGTAATCTAATACCCATTACATCAATTTATATATTGAATAAAATTAACACATAATAAACAATCACATCAATCAATTAATTACAATCACCATGTAGTGAAAATCATAAAAAATCAGACGCACAAGTAGCAGGAAAAGAAAATATCAGCCTAACCTAAAGCTAGATTTGATCGTCCTAACATATCTAAAATATGTGTATCAGGCTGTGTAGCTTGGATATATTCAATACTAGGTAATAAGTTGAAGTTGTCTAGTGTTTTAATTGTTAAGATTAAATAAAATTTTGATTCAAGTTTAAGTATTCATATTTTAATGTCGATTTTAAAATTGACTTTAAGTGTTAAATGATTACTACTTTTATTTATACTAGGACTGTGAAGTTTGTTTCACCTTTTTTTGGGCTAACTTAATAGCCTCGTAGGCCTGAGTTCCCAGTAATAATCAATGTGAATTAAGTTGATTTAATTGGTTAAAATTAAGAGGATTGATAATTTTTAATTCTGATTTTAAAGATTGAATTAATTAAATTTGACATCAACCAGTTCGTGGCATTGTTACCGTGAGCACGAGAAACCAAGCCTCCTTAAGACACGTAGCCCCATAGCCCAAAGTAGTCAATCCTAAAAACTAAGTTGACGTGATTGAATTAAAGATTTTAATTTAATTAATTATTAATAATCAATTAACTTTAAAATTTTATACTCCATTAAATTCGTTCGTGACATTGTCACAGTGTGCTCGAAGAACCAGACCTCTTTAAGACACTTCGCCCCGCAATTCAAGGTAGTCCATCCTAAAAACTTCATCTTTGGAGTGCTTGTTGTGTATTTGGGGTGCGTTAACATATTTTAGTGATTAGGTTGATATTTTTTGAAATTTTAATCAATTATTAAAATTTTGAAATTTCTTGAATTATTTAATTTATTAATGTTAAGGGGTCAAATTTGACTTTTTAATTAAAGTTGAAATTTAGAGTTTTATATTTTTTCTAAATATTAGACCCTAAGGTGAGTAATTAGACACTAAGTTTATTGGAATTAAATTTTTCTAGATTAAGTTATAAATTTTTACAGTTTTGACTCAAATTTGAACTACAATTGACCAAAATATTAACTTTTTGACTTTCACTTATTTCTTGAGATTTAACATTTTTAATAAATACTAGACCCTAAATGAGTCTAATGGATTTGAGTTTGCTTAATTTTAAATTTTCTAAAATTAATTATAAACTTCAAAGTTTAATTATTTAATTAAATTATTAAATTACTTTATTAAGAGAGTTTAATATTATCTAATTTATTTTTAAAAGTATTATATGATATGAGAAATTATAGTTTAAATCAGCAAGAAAATTATTTTTATTTAAAATATTATTTATATTTTTATCAAAATATAAATTTATCACAGAGTAAATAAATTTTATATTCCATTTGCAAGTAATAAGGTGATTAAAATTAAAATGTAAAATCACCTCAAATATTTTAATCATTTTTTACAAGATAATTTGAGCTTGTATTATGTACATCAAATTTTATTTTTTTTCTTGATCTAAGCTATTTGGCTTAATGATGTTTAAATTATAATTAAATTAGATTATACTCGCCCGTGTATGAGAGTACTTAGATTGTAAACAACTTCTTTGGTTTAAAGAAGAGAGGTTTGCAAGACAAATTTAAGATTAGTAATTCTAACCCGAGAGTTGGCTAGCATGAACGTAGGCCGAATTGAAATCTAAGCCGAACCACATAAAAATATTATACATATTATTTTCTTTTATTGCATCTATTTTTCCTTTATCATTTTCAAAAAAAGTTGTATGATTATTTATTCTTTGCCAAATAGCATTAAAATTATTTTAATTACTTTCTTTTTATAAAAAATTTAAAACTCAATTCACCTCCTCTTGGAGTGCCATAATCATCAAACACTTCTTATTATCAATAAATGTGAATGGTGTCTTGATAAGATTTTTACTTCAATTTTTCCTCTTCTTTACTCTTTCTACTATAGCCGATGTAAGGGCAGTAACAATTGGTTTATCATCATCATCCTCATCCTCAAGAAGTGGGACAAGATCAGCTGAGGCTTCCTCCTTTTTTTTTTACCTCCTTTCTTTCTACCGTAGGAATTATATCAGCTGGGGCTTCAATCGTACATCCTCTAAATTCTACTAGTTGACATGATTTACTTAGTCAAAAAATTAGATTAAGAATCTATTTGAGACAATTGCAATATTTTATAAAGATTTATAATATTATTATAAAAAAATAAATTTTTAAAAAATTTCTTGTGAATATTATAAATATATATTTTTAAGAAATATCAGATAACAGTTTTTTTATATCTACCATACATAAACAAATTAACTTCTACTATAAAATTTTTTTTTTAAAAAATGGCTAAATAAAAGTATAATTATGATCTAAAAACAAAACAATGAGAACTTCATCCAAATATATCCTAAATTTAGCTCATTTCTTAAGGCTTCGTTTCGTTGTGATAATTTTTTTTTATTATTTCTAAGGCAACTTTTTAACATATATTTTTTGAATTAAAAATTTTTGTATTAAAAAATTACTTTAAAAAATAGTAAAAAAGTCATCCCAAACGAAGCCTAAATCTTGATTTCCATCTCAATACCTGAAAAAAAAAAACTATTTGGAACATAAATTGCATCCAAATCCTCTACAAGCTGCACCTAATTTCCCCGCCTCTACGATGCTAGTACTGAAATTCGGCCAATGGTTAGTGCAACAATTTAAAGGTAGAAATCACAGTAAGGTAAATTGAATAGATGAGAATGAAAGGAACTTCACAAATAATCAACTTTTCTGAACCAAGTAAAACAAGAAAATTTGCTACTAGTGCACCTGCTGATGCTCATCAAGCCAAATGAACAGCATAAGTAAAAAATAAAAAAAATAAAAAAAAATAAATGAAATGATATAGCCTGAGGTAATTTTGTTGGAGAGGGAAATCAAGACTTTTAGTTCCTATGGCCGACTCCAAAATGGAACCTCCTTGCAAATTGTCATTGAGGGCATATTCCAGACGGAGGGGCCCCAATGGGGAGTCCACGCGAATGCCCACACCATACCCATGGCCATAGCCAGGCTTTCCCCTTGCGCCAGCAGGATCACCTGATCATTTGAATACAAAAGAGTTACAATCTCCACAAGATAAAGAACTACCATGAAAAAGGGGCAGAGCAAGTTAAGAAAATTATATTTATCTACAAGGCAAGAAGACTAAAATCAAAAGAGAGCTAAAAATAACCCCAATATCAGAAATGTCATCAATGATCTAAAACAGTTGCCATCCAAGGTGGCTAACCGTGTAGAATCTAATAAAATCGATTGCGATAAAGGAAGTACAACCGGTTGCAACAGAAGGAAGCAAGGGAATCATCATTGCCCTGTGTAAAAAGATCTAAATGTGTACCCCAAAGAAATCCTTCCTTGTCTTGTCTGAGATCCCGATAAAAAAATAAAAAAAGATAACAGAAAAGATCCCCAAAAGCAAAATAAAGAAAGCCATCGGCCAAAGCATCAATAGCCACCAACCAAATGAGCAAAAATAAGTCATCCCAAGTCCCCACATAAACAGATTGTAGCAAATAGTCAGCATCCAGAAATACATTAAAGCATATAGTCTGCATTCCATAAGTGCACCAAAATTAGACCACCCAGCCATTCTCCCGGGCCACAGAACTCAAAATAATGATAGAAATTTAGAATCACAAAAGCAGCAGACCAGGAACACCCAGGCAACATCAACCAATAACTTAGAACGCCTGGGATTATGGTTACATTCGATAAAATGTGTGATTTGGGCGCCAAATTTCTCAAAAAGAGACGCCTCATTAATCCAAGGATCATACAAGAAAGAGACCTGACTATTAGCACAAGCCTTGAAGTCAATAAAGTTCTTGAGTTTATAAGCATAATTGTAAAGTTGTTTCCAAAATATGGAGGAATTACTTGATGGTTTGATCCAAAAAGAATCATAGACTTTGTGGCACAAGTCTGCAAGCAGTTTTGCAGCATTATAAATGTCACACCCCGCATCGATACCCACCCTTAATAGTCGACATGGGATGCAATAGTGGAATTCAAATAATTCATTTCTACATTTCATAATACATCAACTATTCATGAAAGACACCAACCTTAATCAACAAAGCGGAAGAAGTCCAAAATTTCATTGATAATTTCTCTACATAGCAACTATTAATCCCCAAATCATTCACAATATAAACATTTTATTAAGCTACATTAATTCTTTTACACTATACATAGAAAAATATAAATTTAACTGGATTGTATAATGACAGACAACTCAGCTGTCAATCAAAATTATAATAATTGGGACATTATTTACATTCAAGTCTTGATTGATTTTATATACAAAAGTATATATTGATTGTTTACTTGATTGTGCAATAGAAATGCATGATTTTTCCTAGATTTCTTATTATGCTTTTCTTGGGGGTGGCCAGGACATGTTTGATGCGAGAGGCTCTAAGAATAAAACTAATTTTTTTACCCATTAAAATATATAGAATATTAAAATCAATCATAGGAAATCACTTTTTTCTAAATATAAAAAAAATTGCATGGCTCTTTTCAAGGAGCCAAGCTTTCCAAAATTTAAAATAATCATGCATAGCTCAGTGTGTCACATGTAGAAAGCCCTCACTTAAAGACTAGATAACAAAAATCTTCTTTTTTGTGAGTTAACATTGTGCATACCCTCATGGTTAAGCATCTTGGCCTTAAAGCCAATAGGCCCTATTCTCTAAACAAAAATAACCTTCCCTACTCTTTATTTGTATTGAGACAAGACTTTATGGTTTTAAAAGCGTTTAGGTGGGTTAACTAGTATCTCTTTTAAGGCAAAACAATAAATACAGAGATCGGGCTAGCTATGTCTCAGGTGAGGTGTAGTTAATAAGTCACTTTGAACTCCTTTAGACATAGGTTCGAGGCATCACCTCTTAGTAGTCCTCACCTTAGTTCTAAAGTCCAAGATAATTATTGACTTCAGTCGCTTCATAAGCTCTCACCTTCCGGGCATTTCTTCCAACAAGTGTCTTTGGAATGTAAGCCTCAATAGTCTAAATTAAAATGGTTAACTTAAACAAAATTTGATTCTAAAATCTAAAGCCCAACATAGGATAGTTCGAGCACCTCTGAGCTTCCTTAGAATCAAATGCTCCTACTTCACTCCTTTGACGCTCATTCTAAAAAAGCTGATTAAAGTTGATCCATTCATCCTTGAAAGACCAAAATCTTTAAATAAGAATTTTATGAGTTTTGAAATAAAAACTTTAGCCAATATTTTGATGATTTTTAAAAGGAACTACTAGTTTAATAAAAAAATTTCTCAAGTACCAAATGCTTGAGATATAATTAACCATAGGGGCTGAGGCTTCTGTACCCCAGAATAAAATAAACTCCATTCAATCAAATATTGAATGGGAGAAAATCTCTATTAAAATTAAAATTGCAAATTTTGTTATTGACACCATAGTAAAATAGTATTTTTATTCTTCGGAATAATATATTATTTTCTATGCCGTGCTCAATCATAAAACATGCAATCCATTGAGGATGATAAAATTCCTCAAAAGTTTTCTGACAACTCCACTAGGGACAATGCCTCTTTTCATCTAAACTAGTGGTTCATGATCATTTTGAATTTCCTTGATATAATTTCTATTTGTCCTTTGAAATTTTTGATGAAGAAATTTGAGGCCATGCTCTCCATTAGTCAACCAATAACATTTTGCCTTTTGCATAATCCAATTGTTTTCATACATCGAAGCCACACTAAGGTTTTGTTGGATACGAAGAGCCCTATCAAGGAGGTTTCTGTCAAGAGGGTTGATTTTCACATTGGAAAAGATAGACTTCTGATTCTCTTCGAGCATACAAATTTGGTTGGTTAGGAATGTAGGAGGAAAAATTCCAGTTTGCACCTTATAAAGCTAGCTTCACATTAAGAAGTTTAATATAAAGAGCAAACATAGAATCCCCATTAATATAAGTGTCCCAAAAACCATACATAATCTCAAAGAAGTTGTAACTTGAAAACTAATAGTAGGTGTACTTGTGTATCTTAATGAAGGATACTAATTCGCCTGGTTATTTATATATTTCTACTAGATCCATATCAAATTACTACGATTGCAATCACCAAATATTCAATATTCGCAAAAGATTTAGAAACCTCTAAAAGAGAAATGGTTATATTTGATGAAAGAATTCTAGTGGAATATCTAAGATACAATACAAAAAAAATGAAAAGATATTACAAAATTCTTCCAAATTTAAGTGAATAAATAATATCTTGGCTGGTAAGTAGTTGAAGTATATTTATTTTGTGGAAGTATTATCCATTTGGAAGATATCTATTTTGCGGAGAAAATGCATTTCAGCCCGTCCAATAATAAATCCCTCCTTCTAACTTCGTATATTGAACATGACTAGATTTGGACAAAAGTTTTCTGAAAAAAGGCTCATATCCTTCAATGGTTTAGAATTTGAGACTGAAAGTAGGAACATGCAGCAAGGCAAACCCCGTTGCAGCACTGAAAATATTCATGATTCGGTGTCTGCTTCTAAAGACATTTAAAATGACTTCAATTTTCAGCTAGAAACAGAACTTCCTGAATACAAAAAAGTTATTATGTTTTGCAGAAAACTACTATAGCTAAAATTAATTTGTTCAACCAGACAACTAAGAAAAAAGTATGCCCGCTCTCGTAATAAATGCTAATGCATGCATCTTTTCACACATTATATGCATGCTTAAAAACTAGCGGCATAAGATGAATAAAGAAAAAATATAACAGAATGTATGGCAGAAACACTTTTGCAATATTGTACAATTGCTGCAGGTTATTGGTCTCTTTTATGTGTAAATCACTACTTTCATAAAATTCTTCTTACTATTACCACATATAAAATGGATTGGTAGCTTAAAGGGTACAAGACCTACCAGGAACAGTTGAGCCTGAACCAAAATCACTACCATAGTCACCAAACAACACAACTTCTACGGGTCCAACCTACAGAAAGAGTGTGCAACAACAATAAGAGGCTTCAGTGAAATTAAATGACATGACGACAAATCCATATGCTTTATAAATATAATTGGAAGTTACCAGAGGATAATAAATACTCTCATGGTCAAGCTTAAAAAAAGTAAAATCAAATATTTGCTATTCAAAAATTATTCACAAGAAATAAAACAGCATATAGTTTTGCCACTCAGAAGCCTATAAGCATGCATTAATGTTGGCTCATGCTTCAAGAATTTGACATAATTAAATATCTCGGCAATAATGTTTATACTTAGAGATCACAGTAGCGAACAGCATTTCTACGTGAAGTTCTTAGAAAGCACACAAACTTGAAGACCAAGCCTATATTGATTATAGCTTAAAATTGTTAGTAATTATAACATAGTTTGAATAGATATTACCATTTGAAATGATCATACACTCTGTAAGGTTGGGGATGTTCTTAGTTCTTAGTCAGACAATGCCATATTTATCATCCAATTCAGCTTACAATGAAGCATGCGGCAAACTCAAGAGTTTTGGGGTGTGTGTGCGTATTGTTTTAAAGCAAAAATGACATCAACAAGTATTTAATTTATTTTTCATATTCTTCACATTGCAAGAGAATATCGGAGCATAACCAACTGCCATCATCACAAATAACTTAAGTAGCACAATAAAGTGCAAAAAAGAAAAGAGATGTAAATAAAATTTTTAATGGTTCGCCCTACTAGCCTATGCCGACCCCACATACTGAGATAAAGACTTGATGTTGTTATTATTGTTATTGTTGTTATTGCCCTACTAGTCTACGTTTGCCCTCCAAGTCCTCTACTTAAGAATTCCACTAAACTCTCTCCTTTTGCTCATCACAAGTCAAAGAAGCCTCTTCTTCACTAGGAAATGGAGAAACCCTTACGCATCTTCTCTTCCTAAAAAATATAACTACCATAGCCCACCGACTAGTCTCCACAATACAAGAAATCTCCATGAGATCAATAGGTCTCTTAGAATCAACATACAAAAGTTCTTAAATGAGAACTTTGGAATATCAAATCAAAGATCAAGAACATGATTAGAGAAACACAACCAAAGTGCAAAACTCGCACAAAAATCTATCTTTTTCAATGGTGAAAGAAACAATAATCAAGAAAGGTAGCAAAGAAAATTTTTTCTCCTCAAAAGCTTTCAAGTAACATCGGCCTTACTCTCAAAAATTATATTATAAGATTAATAGAAGGGTATTTATATTAGGGTCTTTAATTAGAAACTCTTAAATGCAATTATAAGAAATTTCAACTAAATCATATAGTAAAATTAGTTCATTAAGGTGATTTGGGAGAAAAACATATTTGTTTGATCGGACTGTATGTTATAAATTGTATAGTAAGATTACTTTATTAAAGTGATTTTTTTGAAAAATTGCTTCTATTTGATCCGCCTATATGATATGAAAATGAATGATACTGTACAATAGTTTTTAGATTTAATTTTTAATTTAAGCTTGGATATGCAGGTTATAATTAGATTAATTGCTTATATCACCATACATAATGATATTTTAACCTAATTAAAAAAGGAGCATATGATGATTACAAAATTTCCTTATTATTTATCATTTAGTACGATAGGAGTTGTATAATATGATTAGTTTCATCTGTTTAATTTTTTATTTTCAGTGATCAATATGCTTTGATCTTTCTTATAAAAATACTAAATATGTCGTACACATTGTCAGTACAATAATGTTATCGTGCAATACAATCTACAAAGATAAAGTTAACTTGATTAATGATTTTACACAATTTTCAAAATAAATTGATCCCAATCACATTCTTGTGTGTATGTGATCGGTTGTTTCACATCAATCATGTACCCGATTCCTATAAGAATACATGACTCAAATAAATTAATAGTTCTAGATTCTTCGACAATCTTCTTTTATCTTGATGGCTTTAGATTTTGCAGACACTTCCCTCTTGTGCTTAAGCTGAATGCATTTTTTTCAACATGTGATTTCCATCCTATTCAAATTACTAGTCTTATACTGGCTTTCTTCTAATCTATATCTACAATTGTTAGTATAACCAAAAAGCATGTACATACAAAATCATCAGCCAAAAATTAAAAATAATAATATTTATGATCATCAAAATCTCAAACAAGCTTATAGGCTCATAGGGTTTAACATATAATGCTTAGTCTGTTTTGTTTTAATAATAATGTCATTGCCAGGTCCTAAGTCCTAGATGAGAAAAGTAGAGGGTTATGATAGGTAGTTGACAACAAGAGCCAAAATTGTCGAATAATCATTACATAAATCATTTAATATACTGTGTCAGTGCAAGGATGTTTCCTAGAAGCGACACGCTGTATGACTTGAATACAACAAGAAGTGTGTGAGGGCCACTACACCAGCTTCCAAGTGCAATGTTAAATAAGGGTTCCCACATCATGAACGGATATGGGAAAAGAAACTAGTTCATGAAACTAGAATTTTGATAGGAGCTTAGAATATAAGTTCTCTTTAATAAATTAATGAAATTTATAAATATTATGATTCATAGGAAGACAAAAAATTATATACATTCAGAAAACTAAATGGGTTGGAGAGAAGGTTTACGAAATTAATAATTCAAGATTTAAACTATGATACTCGGGTTAGAGTCGTACTAGAAATGATATATGTGTTTTTTCTTCTAGATAAAAGTTTGAAAGATAACACTGTAGAATTAATAGAATTGGAGATAGAATTATAACTTTAAATGTTATTGTTGATGCTAAGATTATTGATATTATAAGTATTTATGCCCCTCAAATAGGTTTGAAAATGTGTTCAAGATTAAAATTTTAAAATAATTTAGAAGAATTAATACAAAAGATACCTCTTAAAGAAAGAATTTTTATTAGAGGAGATTTAAATGACAAATTAGTAGAGTGGTAGAAGATTTTAAAAGCAATCATGGAGGTTATGAGTTTGGAGCGACTAATAAAATTGGTAAGTCCACATTAAATTTTGCTTATGATTTTATAATTACTAAAATCTTATTTAAGAAAAGCATTGTTTAAAATTGCGCAATATGAGGCTCGCCTTGAGGTCCGCCTCAACGCAATTCCAGTGAAAAATGCCTCAAGGCTTACGCTTAGCTTGATTGAGGTCTGCCTTGAGGCATACCTCACCTTACTAACGTGAGGCTTATGCCTCACCCTTTGTGTGTATGTGTGTATATATGTGTGTGTGTTAAAACTAACATAAATCACGCATTCGTGCACATTCGAGCCGCAATAACTCTCTCTCAACTGCCTCTACCTCCAGCCCGCAGCCTTCGCCGCAGCCAACATCATCACAGTCATTACCGGCGATCTCCTGAAAGCTGCACATCACCACCCTAAAAATTTTGCAGTATTAATCTCATATTTATGTTGATGAAAAATATTTATAAAAGATGAATATGATTGAAATAAATTAAGAAGAAGCAAATTGAGAGGCATTCGACTCCACCGGATGAGGCAGGGGTTAGACTAATTTTTCATGGCGACAGCTCAAATAAAAACCACCTCAGTGATGCTAGTGCAGATGATTTTTGAGTTGTTGCCAATTATGTCAGCTTTTATTAAGAATTAAAGGTAAATGAGTAGGGAATTGAGAAAGAAGAAATCTGAAGTTGAACTTGATATTATATGATACTTTTATGCAATTTCTATATTTAATATTATTTTGCTCTTATAATATTTGGATTTTAATTCTATTTCACGTAATTTATCACTTGTCACTTTACTTGTGCAATTTTTTATTTCATATGTATGTCAATTTATTAATTCATAATACAATAGAAAGTTAATATGTCATCATTTAACAAATTATTTAGGTATTATTTAAAAAAATCACTTTTGACCTTTATTTTTACTTTACGCAATTTTTTGATCTTGAGGCTTACGCCTCAAATCACCTTGAGGCATATGCCTCACCTCAAACAAAAAACGCCTCAATACCCAATTGCGCAATTTAAAACCTTGAAGAAAAGAGAGAAGCATCTCATCATTTATAAGAATGGGTATAATAAAACTCAAATTGATTATTTTCTTATAAGAAAAATAGATCATTTAGATTGCAATGATTGTACAGTTATTCCGAGTGAAAGTTTATATATCCAATATTGCTTATTAGCTTTGGACTTTAAAATAAAGGGGGGAATGTGAAAAATAAAATAAAATATTATCCTAAGATTAGATTGAGATATTTAAAGAATACTAACAAAATATTTTTGAGAGTAAGATTTAAGATCTTAAAATTTTAACTATGCATGAGAAAGCTAATGTTATATAAAAATATAGCTAGTAATATTAAGAATACTGCAAAGGATGAGCTTGGTGTATCAGAATGAAAAGCCCTTAATAATAAAAATAGTTGGTGGTGAAATCAAAATTTACAAAAAAAAGAAAGTTTTATTATAAAAAATTTGATGTAGGACATAAATGAAATTATGATTTAATTAAGGAGTTTGCACGTCGGAAGATTAAGAGCAACTTAATTTGACTTGATGTTGATTTAAACAATGAATTAAAACACAAAGAGCGGTAAACACTAGCTTAGGCCAAGCTACTTGCGTGAAGTAAAAGCCACAAAACGATCAATTATTCTTAACGTTGCATACATGATGGGTTTCAACAAGATATCCCTAGTCTAATAATAAGAGTAGTGCCATGAAAGATCTCTCACACAAATTCATACTAAACACTAAGCTTTAGCGGAGCGTTGCAAGATTTTGCATGAATCAATCAAAATCACAAGGATCAATAAGAGGTAAGAGAGAATGTAAGAGTTCACCCTTTGCTGAGATTCAACCTCCTTGCAAGCTTGGACAGCAGTTGATGGCTTTATGATAGCGAAACTGTTGATCTCCCTCTTGCTCGGATTGATGGACAGCAAGCTGTCCTTCTTGGATAGCGATTCCGGGCAGTTTCAGGCATTAACGGTGGCTTCCCAAGCGGCTGGACAACAGGGAACTCCGGCTGGAATCTTTGGACAGCAGATAGATGACCTTGGGGAGCAGTTTTCTCAGGTTTGGAAGAGAGGAAAGCCCTTGCTAGCATCCAGGAATTTCTGGACAGCAAGGGGACGTCTTCAAACAAGAATTCTGGACAGCAACGTGGGTTCCCGGATGGAAGGCAGCAGCGTATCTTTGTTGAGATCCCTTGGACAGCAGGTGGAAGCTTTGGCGAGGAAGCGTGAGCCACAAATGGGAGGGGATTAGGGGGAGTAATGGCGGTGGAGAAGAGAGGAGGGGCCGGCCATGTGTGAAGAAGAAAGGAGTTTCTAATTTCAGATTTACGATATTATTTTAGGAAAGTATGTGGGTCCAAAATCTAGATTTTAAATTCAGATTTTAATGGAGAGATGATCGGGGAGATTTGAATTTCAAATCCTCAATTAAAGAGAGAAAGGAAAGAGGGGGGCGGGTAGAGAGAGAGAGAGCTGGAATTGGAATTATTTCCAAAGAGATAGGGGTTGATTTTGTGGAAAGAAATAAGGAGGTGGGGCCAAGTGTCTAGATACAATGTATTTGGAATTAATGCTCCAATTAATCAATCCATCATGATTTGATTAAATGATTTAATTAAGCACCTTTCCAAAAATAGGATTAAGAGAAAGGAAAGATTGGAAATCTGAATTTAATTGATTGCGAATTCAATTAAGCACCTTTCCAAAAATAGGATTAAGATAAAAGGAAAGATTTTGGAATCTAAAATTGATTTATTTCAAATTTCAAATTCTTTCCAAAATAAGTGGAGTTAAATATGGAAAGTGGGGGTTTTTGAAAATACTTTGAAAAGGAAAGATGTGTGGGGCGGCGGCTTGGTGGGGAAGGGGAGGGGTCGGTGGGTTGTGGTGGTGGTGAGGCGTTGGCCGGCGGCTAGGTGGGGTTGGCTAGGGAATCCGACGGTGGTGGGAGGAATAGAGATTGAAAGAAAGAGCGATAAAACAAACCACGAACCCGGCCGTCTCCAAGGTTGGTGGGTGATCCGTTTTCCCTCCCTAGGGATCTCTCCAAAGCTCTCTCCTAGAACTCTTACAACTCCAAGAACACATGTGCAGGAATTTTTCTTATAATTCATTCATTAACCCTCAAAGAATAACAGAGAGGCTTTAAATAGCCAAATACATGAAGGGAAATAACAAAGACACTATTACCCCTAGGGCATGCATAAGATAAAGCCCTCAAGTGAGGGTAGAAAGGAAAAAGAACAATAACAATTCAAATATATAAAATAGATCAAAATAAATAGGCACAATCATAGCCGTAGATCTCTGATGTCCTCATCAAAATTATTTGGATGTAAACGATTGAAAAATTGAGAAAGATATAAAAGGTTCATAAAAAATCTAAGAAAGCAATATTAAAATATGCGCTTGGAGTATCAAAATGAAAAGCCCCTAATAGTAAAAATATTTGGTGGTGAAATCAAAATAAGCAAGAAAAGATACAAAATAAATAGCTTTGTCATAAAAATTTATTTGAATGTAAAAGCTTGAAAATTTTGAAAAGATATAAAGGAGCCCGCAAAGAATCTAAGAAAGCAATATGTGATACAAACAATTAGCTTTTAATAATTTATACAATAGATTAGATACTAAGGAGAGCAAAAGATATATGTATAAGTTAGTCAAACAAAGAGAGAAGAAGTAAGAATTTAATTCAAGTGTATTAAGGATAAAGATCAAAAAGTGTTTTTATTAAAAGAGAATATTCAATAAAGGTGGATGAGATATTTAAATAAGCTTTTTAATGAAAATTATAAAAATGCGATTAACTTTAATGACATTAGCACCCTAAATAAAAATAAAGATTTATATTTTTATCGTCGTATTAGTAAAATCGAAGTTAAAGAGTCTTTAAAAAAATGAAGAGTGAAAAAACTATTGAACATGACATTTTAAAAGAGGTGTGAAAATGCTTAGGTAATTAAGAAATTTCTTGGCTCACAAAACTTTTCAATATTGTTTTGAAAAGGCGAGAAAGTGAAGTAATGGAAGGCAAAATCTGCTATCCAAGATGCTCTAGACAGCTCGATCCAACCTCAGCCGCACTCGCAGGTCTCTGTCCCACTCGATCCGGCATCGGACGCATGATCGGGTCACTATCCCAATCAATCAGTCTTCCTGACGCACCAATGGGAGTCTTGCGTCTGACTGGCTCACTCAACTAGACGTGGGGCACGCAGAAAGAAACCCTGCCGATTTCCCTGCAATTTCGTTCACGGCTGTAGGCACACGAAGTGGGGGCAAAGGGGTCTTCGATACTCTCTCTCTCTCTCTCTCTCTCTCTCTTTCGGTTGGAAGGAAGGCAGACAGGAAAACCGAAACTCTCTTTCGCTCTGTTCAAGACACACAAGCAGCAGGAAAGCCGAATAAGGTCTTCTTCATCTACCTCACGCTCGCTGCAAGCAAGAAATTTTGAATCTCTCTCTCTCTCTCTCCCCCTACCTCTCTTCCGCTCGATCTGGACGCACATAGCAAGCAATATCGAATGCCCCCTTCCCTCTCTCGATCCTCCTCTATACTCGAAACAAGGGGGTCTGCTGCTAAATTGCCTGCAGGATTTGACCTGAAATTGTCACGTAGACAGCTAAAATCGAGGAGATCAAGGCCGTCGGTTGGATTTCCCGACTTGGTAAGTCAAATGAATCAAAACGGGACCAATTAGCTTTAAATTGGGCCCGAATCAGACTCGATTTGAATCGATTTGGGTTGATTCAAGTCCAATTAGGTCCGATTGAGTCATTTTTTGCGAAATTGAACTAGAATTGGGCCGAATTGAGTCAAATTTGGTTCGACGAGGCTGATTTGGGTCGATACTAATCGATTTGACTTTAATTGGGTTAATTGAATTTAATTGGACTTAATTTAGGTCCAATTTGGGTCAATTTATGTTCGATGATGCTCGATTGAGTGGAACGGGCTGAATCGAACCCGATCGGGTCCAATTCGACTCTATCCGACTCAAGTCGACACAAAAAAACGTCAACAGGCACTTATCCTTTCAGCAATGCAGTCGTAACACTGAAAGCAATATCCCCATTTGTGTCTTCAATCTATTGTATAATAGATCAAAATTACTTAAATTTATGACACTTATATCACTTATCTTCTAATAACATTAAATTATAGTGGTCAATAACATACCCACTAAAATTATATAATATATACTAGATCTTCATTTTACTAATTATGACACCTCTATTTCCCAAGTATTTCCTCCTTCATTCAAAATTTTTATTGATTGCAATTGATGCTTCTCAAACAAAACTATATCATCTTAAGAAAATATACACCAAATCATCTCACTTTGAACATCATTTGTGAGTATCTTCATAATCAATAAAAGAGAATACATTTGATTGCTTGACATTTGGCAAATCTCAAAAAAGTTCAAAAATCACAAAAAAATGATTTGCTTCTGATTTTAATTAATGTGAATAAAATCTTCAACTAAAAAACCTTTTTTTGTTTTTATGAAACATTGAGTAGAAATGCAAGCATCGCTAATGAAAATTATACTAAAATTAATTAAATGTACCATACTATAATATTAGTTACACTGAAAAGTGAAATACATTGTAAAGCCTAAAGTAACGGCCAACATTCTGCGACATA
This sequence comes from Dendrobium chrysotoxum, assembly GCA_019925795.1. Classification (NCBI taxonomy): domain Eukaryota; kingdom Viridiplantae; phylum Streptophyta; class Magnoliopsida; order Asparagales; family Orchidaceae; genus Dendrobium; species Dendrobium chrysotoxum. Next base: position 70,398,386 of record CM034312.1, on the reverse strand, counting down.
AAGCATTGCAGGGGTATTATTAACCCTTCTCATTTATAAAACACATACACGAACTCAAGAATGTGGATAATAATTCTTGAAAAATATAAAATTTCTACACAAATTGAGTATGACCTTAAAAACACAATATACATAGATGCATATCTATGCATAAGTATGCATGTGTGTGTATAATAAAACTAAAAGTTCTTTTCACACAATTATACAATATATTCTTAAATCAAATTGGACAAATAATAAAAGTAAAACCAAAACTCCATATTTTCAAAGTTTGTTTACTATGTCCATCTTAGTATTGAAATGTTCAAAATTATGGCTAAGAAATGATGGATTTTTTGGGAATTAAAAATTGGACACAAAATGGCAAGTTCAACATGATGTCCTGAAATATTCAAGATTCCAACATGGTATTACAACCCTCTCGAGGTGTTCATGCTTCAAGAGATAACTTGAGATTTGCAATTTACATCTTCAGTGGCATCTGGCAACCTAAGTGAGAGACATCATAAGTGTTGTATGTGTTTGAGAGAGAAAGAGAGAACGACAACAACCTTTATCCCACTACGTGAGGTCGGCTAAATGAATACTCTTTCACCATTTTGTCCTATTAAGAATTAAATTCTCATTTAAATTAAAAAAGGCCATTTTTAATATTTTTTAATCAAATCTTTTTAGGTCTACCTCTACCTTTCTTAACATAGACTGGATCTAATAGATCTACTCCCCTACTATGGTCATCGAAAGACTGACGTTTTATGTGATGAAACCATCTAAGGCGTTTCTCTCTAATCTTATCTGCCACTGGAGCTGCTCCAACCTTCACTTATATATTCATTTCGCATTCTATCTCAAAAAGTGAAGCCACTAATCCACCTTAGCATGTCCTCATCTCTGCAACACTTAACTTAATTTTATGCTTCTCTTTTAATAGCCAATATTCCGCGCCATAAAACATTGCAATTCTCACCACCATCTTTGTCAACTTAAGAAAAGAATGTTGCACTAACGGCACGAACGGTGTTTTCGCAAGCTTAAGGTCCCATTTTCCTCGAGGTAGATTGGATTTTAAATTAACCAGATTTTCCCCGATGATCGGCATCAGGGTTTATTTAGTTCTAAGGTTCAACTTCCTACGAGGGCACGCCCTCATAGTTAATTATCCCTTCTAAGGCATAAAAGAGAACTCTCGATTAAGGATGAATTAGGATTTAGACATGCAACAGTTTTAAATTTGGTTATGAGGGATGGAGGTAAACCCGATCAAGATCTCATGGTTCCGTCGTCCCAGGTATACCATAGGTTTTAGTCTACCAACACCAACAACCATTGATTGTAGTGTCCAGGAAATCTGATTCACAGTCATGGGCTGCTTCCTCTCAGGGATACCGAGTAAACTGAAGTGGATAGGTGTTGGTTATTTGGTTTGGGTTGGGACTTGCGGCACCGCTTAAGAGTTGCCCGTAGTTTAGATTTAAGTTAAGTCTTATGATCGCATTTAAGAGTTACATAGTTTAGATTTAGGTTAAGCCTTACGGCTTTCATTGAAAGTAGCCCGTATAGTGAGTCTTGCGGCTTCGCTTAGAAGTAGCCTGTATAGCTGGGTTTGGGGTCGGGGCTTACGACTTTCATTGAAAGTTGCCCGTGTAGCGGGTCTTACGACTTCTCTTAGAAGTAACCCGTGTAGTGGGTCTTACGAACTAGACCTATAAGCAAGGAGGCCCATGGGTTTAAGAGGTTTAGGGTTGTTCACTTAGAAGCTTCCCTAATATGCGGGTCTTACGGCTTCGCTTGGCCTGTATGATGAGTCTTACAGCCTCTATTAGAGGTGGTCCATTGTTTGGATTTGTTGTTTCTCTTGGGAGGCTTTGTTACTCCACTTGGGAGGTTGTGTGCATTAATTTAGCTGGGATTTACCCTACATTAGCTAGCTTTAGAGTAGTTACACACCCTGCCACCCGACATTAGTGCCTTCTACTTTAGCTTTCAGTAATTTACTATGGTTTTGCTTGTAGTAGTGCTAGTAACTTTCCAACTTCAGCAGTCTGTCTTTTATTTTAGTAGCGTTGTTTGTTCAGTACACGCTCCTTTACTTTCAGTACTAGTTCTACTTTAGTACCTATTTGTTTTAACAACACAATTCTTACTAGTATAGTTTTGTTCTTTCAGTATTTGCTTGTTTTGCCAACACTTATTTTCTTACTAGTACTAATTTGCTTTAGTACACCATACTAATGCTTTATTTGTTTCTTTGCAAGTACTTTCATAGCTAGCAGTTGCAGCAGCTGGAGCTTATAGTTGCAGGGTTTACCAGAAGCTAGGGCTTGGAGAGCTTTCCTTAGGAGCTGGAGGGGTTTAGTTTTAGGATTTTGAACTGTTTTATGTTTTGATTAATTTTTTTTTTAGGAGTTTGAGTTTTAGTGTGAGTTATAGTCAATTAGTGGAAATATTCATTTTATATTCTTTATTTATTTAATACATTTATTAAATTTTGTTGCAATAATTAAAAAAATAAATTTTTAATTAAAGTTCAAATTTAATTAATTACTTAGCTTGTTAATTAATTTAAATGCATTTTACAATTATTCAATAATTTTTTTATTATTAATTAAATTTAAATTTTATTTTCACATTTAATTAATCTTTAATTTAAAATTGATTGCTCAGTACATTTAATCAATTTAAATTTAAATTTTTTTTAAGTATTTTAATTTAATTTAATTATTAATTAAATTAGTTGCTGTTATTAGTTAATTAATTTTAAAGGTTTAAACTTTAATTAATTGGTTTAGAAGATTAATTTTTTAAATTTAATCAGTTAATTAAAGTTAAAGTTTTAATTAAATTCATTAATTAAATGAATTCTCAAGTTATTTTAATTAATTAATTATTAGATCTTAATTTGATTAAAATTCTTTAATTTAATTAATTACTCATTATTTATTTAGATTTTTATTTTAATTAATTAATAAAATAAATTTAGTTAAGGAGCTTTAGGTTAATTGGGTTAATTTAAATTAAAGTTTTAAATTCAAATTTAGATTAAATAAATTAATTAGTTAAAGTTAGATTTTAATTATAATTTCGACAGCCTCCCAACGTCCCCTCCCCGTAAAGAGACGTCGAGAGGACCCTTGCCCTTTATAGTCCACCCAGCCAGATAGAATTCAACGGCCGAGTGCTTCGGGGGATTAATATCGACCTTATAATTGGTCTTCGATGCTCCAATTTTATGTTTAAGATATTTTAGCACTTTTCCGGATTTTGGCAGACTTTCAACGCATCCTCCCCGTGAGGTAAGGTTGGGGGAGGACACTTTTCCTTTTAATCCACTCAGCTAAATCAGATCGACAGCCGACGACTTCGGGGGGCATATCAACCCCGGAATAAATCTTTGATTCTACAATTCGGCGATTTACGGCCTCTACTTTTATTAAAAATAATACTAATACTAATAATAGTTATAATAATCATTATTATTATTAATTGTTAGTAATTATTATTAATTATAATATATATTATTAATAATAATATACCTCTCTTCCTTTCTCACTCACTGTTTCAAACAACATAGCTTGATCAAATGTGGGTTCCGATCGAAATATTGGACAGAAGCAGGGTTGCGTAAGGCGTGATCGCAAAGGTAGACGGACGAACATATTCGTTCATGGGTGTACAGGCAGTGCGGATTGGAGTAAATCGGAATGGGCTGGAGGTGCGGCCGGCGTGTATAGGTTCGGATTCGAAAGTCTATGAAAGCCTGTGCAGGAAGCGGAGGCGTGGGCTATTTACGCGAGAATGCTCGTGTGTGAAGCGGCTTCGTGGGGGTTTCGTGCAGTGCAACTTCGTGTGTTGTGATCGGCTTCAGGTTGCAAATAGATGGGCGGTGTTCAGGAATCATGCGGGTCAATCGAAATTGGACAAAAATCAGATGGCACAAGCGGCGGGCTCGGAAGGCGCGAGCGGCAGGCTTGGCTTTGGCCTCGGGCTCGTGGGTCATCACTTGGTCGCGGTCGGGAGATGTAGTCGGAGCGATTGAAAGGCGTGGGAGTCTCGAGTATATGGCTCGGGAGGTGTCGGCCAAGAAAAGACGGTCGAGTTCGGTACCGCACTGGTGCATGCGGATTGGGATATTGTCGCCGACAGGATCGGAGTCACTGAAGCAGAAGGAGATAAGAGCCGAGGTCAAGAGCTGCCGGAGCAACTGGGCTTCAAGAGTAAGTGAGCAGAACTTTTTTTTTTTTTTTCGTTTTCCTCGTTCCTTTTACACGACTGAGGCAACGGTTATCTCAACAACGTGGGGAAGGAGGCGATGTGTGCGAGCACGACGTGGGATTTCCCTCTCTTTTTTATTAATTAATTTTAATTTAATTAGTTTAACAGAAATTTTATTAAATTTCAACAATCTTAAAAAATTTTCCATTAAGTTTGATGGGTACTTTTCTATGACACAATAGGCCTAATGTAATCTTTCACTTCAACCATCCAACTTGAATTCTACGAATAATATTTCCATCTATTTCACCATCGCACTGAATAATAGACCTGAGATAACTAAAACATGCACTCATTTTAATGAATTAATCATCCAATATCACAACCCCACCACTAGATCTATTACTACTAAAATTATACTCCATGTACTTGGTTTTCTATCCACTCAAACAAAAACCATCGGACCCCAAGGTTGACCTTCATAATTCAAGTTTTTCATCAACTCCCTCCCTAGTCTTATCAACAAGAAGAGTATCATCAACAAAAAGCATATACCAAGAATTCAACAAATCTCAAAAGCTATATAAGACTTTCAAGCTCCCCTGTTGAAGAGAGAGGGAGGAAACTTTATGATATAGTAAGATCCACAGCTTATGACCTACTTATGTTGCTTTAAAAACGTTCAACCTCAATCGTGTGCCCCAACAAGATCTATGGTAGGAGGAAAGTTTGTTAAGTGAAGCATAGTATTAAAAAAAGAAGAGAGCGTGTAGGAAAAAAAAATCAATTAACTTTTCATTAGAGCCCGATAGGCAGCCTTGATGTCATGGAGCCAAACAATCCATACAAATCAAACCCAAGTGTGTTTTTTTAAAAGGAAACCTAATTTGACCAACACAAAAGATGACTTAAAATTGCCAATCATAACCCATAGAACTGACAATCATAAAGGTTATAGATGCATGAAATATCTTCCCAAAATAAAACTAATTAGGAGATATTACACACTTCGTTAGCAAATTTTAAATATTTATGATAGTACTGAGAACTAATATAACCATGAACAAAGACACGTTTACAAATAAAAGCTTTAGTTTGCATTTGTTATGAAAGTTGCAGATAATAGATATGCATCAACAGAAAACATCAATAACACTGACCAAGCGGGAAGACATTTCTGCACTCCCGACAGCATATGAACGTCCGGAACCCACTGCACCTTCTTCATATCCTCTTACACTGTTGGTTCCTCCTATTGCAAATGCTTCATGAGGAGAGAAATTACCCACTACATGGCCTCCCGATAAGCTGAAAGGTAATGATTATATCTTATAAAATTTCTAACAGGCATAAAGTTGTTCCACAAGTAATAATTTATCTGAACTTACGGAAAGATGACAAAGATACAATAATATTAAATTACTTATGAAATAAAACAAAATTCAGTTTTGAATCTCAAAGCAAAATATGAAAAATAATACAGAATTGGCAAGCAAAATATATATCAAATATTATTTGAATACATGTTCAATAAATCCTAACACGTTCTTTCTTTCACGAAACTGAAGATAAATAATGTGATAAAGCAGAGATTTCCTAAATTTATTTAGACTAGTAGCTACCATAACTAAATGGATTAGATTAGCAGAAAACTATATTTCAAACCATAACTACAAAATTATAGATCAATTTAAGAATTTCACTATGCGCTTCTCCACATTAATTCATTTGGAATCTTGGATATGCTCTAATAAAGCATACAAGGGTCCCTGTTTGCTCAATACTGAAGATCAAATCCACATATGTATGGATGGGTACAGAGGTAATACTGAAACAAACACGCATATGAGATGCCCATACACCATTTGCATTTGCATTCAGTGAAGTCATATACAGAGACTACATAATTTTGTGCAAATTTTCTAAAATATCTACCGGTAATGCCAATTTAAGAGCATTTCTACAAAAGATGGATTTAAATAGAAAACCAAACATGGTGAATTTAAAGTGGCGCACCAAAAGTTAACTAGATTGCCGTAAACAATAAGCAAAAAAATTGATCAAGTCTAAATATAAGATTAGATTTACCACATAGAATTTAGGAACTTTAGAAAGAAGAAAATAAATAGAGGACTCAATGATAAGAAGAAGATCAATTATTGCTGGTATACAAGAAACTAAAAACAAATAAAAAAATTAAGGATATTAGATAAGGTTATAAGATCTAATGATTTAAATAGGAACCCAATTGTGATGAAAAGTAAGCAAGGAGAATATCACCCTTATCTGATGCACCACAAGTTAACTAGGTGATGGGGGTGGGATTGGGAGAAGAAATTGGGTAGTAAGGGGTCGAGGGAAAGAGAGAATTAATTTGGGAGGGAAGGAGGAAGAATTTGAATTTCAAACATCTCTTAATGGAGGAAGAAATTAAGGGAGAGATGAGAGAGGGGGCAGCGGTTTATGGGGGATTAAGGGTTCTCAATTAATGGGGGGAATTAATTAGGGGGAGGATATGGAAAGGGGAAGGGGCCAGCCATATGGGGGAGAGATAGAGAGGTGTCCACGTACAATGTATGTGGACCTCAATTAATTGATTGATTGATTGCAATAAATCTGATTTTATTCTCAGATTTGGGAGAGGAATAAAGAGGTTTCCTAAAATAAATTTCAGATTTAGGAAAGGGAATTTGGAATTCAAATTAATTTGAATTCAAATTAAACCTTTCCTAATTTAGATTGGGTCAATTTAGGAAGGTGATGAGGTGGCATTTGAGGTGGAAATTGGGTGGGCCTTTGGAGGAGCCGGCGACTAAGGTGGATGGGCTGAATTCGGTGGAGGGGAGGGGGGAGGGGGGGGGGGTGGTGGTTGCGGAAGGGTGCTTGGGGAAGGTTGTGGCCGGCGGGTTGGGAAAGTGGGGAGGAAGAAAGCTTGGCCGGCGGCTATGGAGGGATTTTGGCCGGTAATCAAGGGAGGAAAGAGAAAGGTAATTTAGGAAAAAAAAGATACAACAAAGAAACAAAGGATAAAACCGCAAGCATTGGACTCTTTCGAAGACTGACGGGTGATGCGTTGCCCTCCTCGAGGGGCATCAATCCACGAGCCTTGACCCATCTTGCGGCTGGTGGAAACAAGGTTGTCCTCCCATAGGACTTCTCCTCTCCAGAACTCACACAGAGATCCGGACAAAGGCTCCAATAAACTCACTAAGAGATCAAGCAAAGAAATCTAAAATTTCATTAATAATCTATCATCCTCCTACAAGAGCAAGGGCCTCTATATATAGGCCTAAAGATAAAAGAAACAAAAAAAGACAACATTGCCCCTTGGGCTTACATAAGACAACTCCCTTAAGTAAGGGTAGAAATGAAAAACTCATAATAGAAATAAAAATTACAAATGACAAATTAAGATATGGTGGAATGATCTCAGCCGTCGATCGTCGTCTCCTCTTTTGATAATCTTCATGATCGGATGTCCGCATCACTAGGTTGTGGTAAACAAAAAAGTAAAAGTTGACCAAGTCTAAATAGAAAACAAAAGAAACGGTAAACTCTATGATAAGATAAAGAATAAAAACAGCATGCTTACAGGAAACTTAAAAAAAAGGGAAACAAACCAAGGATATTGGAAAAGGTTATAAGATATAATGATTTAAATAGAAACCAAATTTAGGTGGAAAGTAAGCAAGGGTGGGCTAGGACATCACCTTTAAGTGGTGCACCACAAGTTAACTTGATTGTAGTAAGAAATAAACAAAGGTTGACTATGTCTAAGTCTAAGACAAAAGAAATGGCAGATTCTATAATAAGAAGAATAAATACTACTAGTTTACAAAAAACTAAAATGAAGGGGGAAAAATGAGGATATTGAAGTAGGTTTTAAGTTGGTGTATCTTAGAAAGGTTAGCAATAGGAATATGACTGCTTAGAGGATAAACAGTAGAAAAATAAAAATTTATAACTTAATAGGCTTAAAAAAATCACTTTTGGAAGAGATTGATGAACTATTATAGCACATACTTGATAAAGAAAATAAAATTTTGGAGATTATTAAAACAAACATATAGGCTTCATTTAAGACAGCTTTTTTACTATTTTCTAAAGCAGTTTCTTAGCAAAAATTTTGTACTAGAAAATTGCTTTAGAAAAAAATAAGAAAGTTGTCACAAACAAAGCCATAGATTCCAGTAGGATGAACTATAAGAGGATACATGGTGATTATCGAATAGGAGATAGAAATATAATAGGAGAAGATAAATTTAATTTAGCAACAGCTTATAATCTTACAATGGTGAATGCATACTTTATGAAACAAAAATAATACTAGGTTATTTTCAAGAGTGGAGTCACCAAATCACAAATAGATTCTTCCTTCGAAGGAAAAAAATTTTCTTGCAAGGATTGTAAGATGATTCCAATAAATTTTGAGCACATGATATAGGATAATAGTTATGAATTTATACCTTAAGAGTATAAAGAAAACAATCAAAAGAAATTATGACCTTAGGATAAGTTGGTAAAATTAGAAAGGTGAAAAATGATTAAACTTTCAAGATAGATTGTCAAGAGAGGCAAATTGGAATTCTTCAATTGAAATCAACCTAATGTGGCATAGATGGCTAGTTTAAGGTTTGTTGCAAAAATATTACGAGAGACTAGAAATATTTTGTATATTGATAAAGAGACTTGATGGTAGAGTGAAGAGGAACAAATGGTTATTGTCAAGGTTGTAAAAATCGGACCGCACAACGAACCAGAAGAAGGATAACGGTTCGACTGGATCGACCGGTCGAACCGGATGACATAATAAATAATAATATTATCAAAATTTAATAAATTAACATAATAATTATGTTAACATTCCAAATATGAGAGAAAAATTAAACGAAATAAAAAACTATAAAACATAAAACTTACATAATTAAATAAAAGAATTATTTTAAAATCTCACATAAGAGCAAAAAAATCCCAAATCTCATAATTATAAGAATTTACACTCATAATAATAGGATAATTTTAAATTTAAATATTTTTCAATTTTTAAATTTGATTTTTAATCTAAATTTAATTTAGATATAACCATATAATTTAATATAAATTACTACTAATTTATAATACATATTTAATATAAATTTAATTCTAACATAAGTTATAAATTTAATATAAATTATTATTAATTTATATTATATGATTAAATATATTTTACATCTATATATTATATATCAAATTTATTTTATAAATTTATATCTAAAAATTATTTATGTAAAAATAATTTATCATTAATAAATAGATAAAATTATTTTTTATAGTGCATACACAAATAAAATATTATTATTATTATTAACTAATAAATAAATATTATTCACATTATAAAAAATTAATTAAAAAATTTGTTTAAAAATGAATTTTATGGACATTATATATGTTATAAGCTTGGTGTATGCTTTTTGCAAGAGGATGTACCTTGGTGTATGCTTTTTGTTGATGATATTCTTCTTGTTGATAAGACTACAGAGGGAGTTGAAGGTAAACTTGAATTGTGGAGGTCAACCTTAAAGTCTAAAGGTTTTTGCTTGAGTAAATCTAAAACGGAATATATGTTGTGTAATTTTAGTAATAATAGACCTAGTGAGGGGATTGTGACTTTGGGCGATCAAGTCATTAATAAGAGTACACGTTTTAGATATCTTGGATCTATTGTTCAGAGTGATGGTGAAATAAATGGGCATATTATCAGCAGAATTCAAGTTGAATGGTTGAAGTGGAGGAATGCATCGGGCTTGTTGTGTGATAGAAAAGTACCCCTCAAACTTAAGGGAAAATTCTATAAGATGGTGGTGAGACCAGCAATGCTTTATGGTGTCGAATGTTGGTCATTAAAAGAGAAGCATAATACTAAGTTAAGTGTTGCAGAGATGAGGATGCTCAGGTGGATGAGTGGATTTACCCTTAGAGATATGATACAAAATGAGCATATACGTGAAAAGGTTGGAGTAGCTCCAGTGGAAGATAAGATTAGAGAGAGCCGCCTTAGATGGTTTGGTCACATAAAACTGCGGCCTCCCGATGACCCGGTTAGGAAAGTAGAGGTATTAGATTTGACTTATGTTAAAAAAGATAGAGATAGACCTAAAAAGACTTGGTAAGAAAATATTAGAAATGATCTTTCTATATTAGATTTAAACGATAATTTGACTTTAAACAGGACACAATGGAGAAAAAGGATTCATGTAGCCGACCCCATGTAGTGGGATAAAGGCTTGATGTTGTTGTTGTTGTTGTATATATGTTATAAGCTTATAAACACCTCAATTCTTCTCTTTAGTCCCACATCAGTTGGAAACTCTTTTTTGTTGTTGTTTATATAGCTTTTTAAGTTTCCTTATATTAAGAGCTTGCATGGAGTGATGAGGCCATGTGAAGATCCTTCATGGTGATTTGGGCAAATATTTATAATAAAAATTTCATGTTAATTTAAATTAAATGTTTTAAATATAAATTAATTAATTTATTTAAGAAATTTATTAAATATTTAATCTTTATTATAATAAATTTATTTATTTAATTATTTAAAAATTGGTAATTGAACCGGCCGGTTCAACCAGTTTGCCGGTTGAACCGACGATTCTGACCGGTTCAGTCTGGTTTGATGTAGAAGCGGTTTTCATAGTGGACCGGACCGGTCTTGTTGCCGATTCACAGTCAAACCGACCGGTTCGGTTTTTAAAACCTAGATTATAACAAAAAGAAATATCCTTTTAAAAGATAGCAAAAATTGATAAACAAAAAAAAAAGTTACATTTTTTGCTGGTTTATATAATATGTTTGGTACTAAGGCAAAAAATGTGATATATAAATAGCTAAATTAAGAGATAAGAGATCTATCAATCTTGATCAAATTAGATACATTAAAAGTGAAAATAATAGGATATCGATTAAAGATGAAGACATCACATAAGATGGGTTGTTACTCTTAGAATTTACATAGAGTGGTACGAAAAATTATTGTATATTAGCATAACGAACAATATTATGAAGTATATAATAAATTGCTTCAAAAAAATGAAGTGAATTAGCTATAAGCATTGATTAAAATTGTGCAATATGAGGCTCTCCTTGAGGCCCGCCGTAGCGCAATTTCAAAAAAAAAATGGCTCGAGGCTTACGCCTCGAGCTTTTTTTATGAGGCTTACGCCTCATCTTGGATGAGACCTGCCTCAAGGCACACCTCGCTGGCATGAGGCGTACACCTCACTCTATTTATGATTTTTTTTTATTTAAAACTTACCTAAATCCTATACAAAAGCCCAAAAAAAATCATACCTTCTTGCACCCCAAAGCCGCAGCAACTTTCTCTCCATTGCCTCAACCTCCAGCCCACCGCCTTCACCGTAGCCATCACCATCGTAGCTGCCACAAGTGATCACTAGAAAGCCGCATGTCGCCACCATCTCCTCTTAAAATTTTGGAGTATTGTATTTATGTTAATCAGAAATATTTATGAAAGATGAAGATGATTGAAATAAATGAAGAAGAAGTAGATTGAGAGGTACTGGACCCTACAGGGTGAGGCAGGGAAGAGACCAATTTGTTATGACAATGACTCAAATAAAAATCCACTTAGTAATGATAATATAGATGATTTTTGAGTTGTTGTCAATTATTTTAACTTTCTTTAATAATTAAACGTAGATGAGTAGGCAACTGAGAAAGAAAAAAATTAGAGTTGAACTTGATGTTATATGATACTTTTATGCAATTCATATATTTTATATTATTTTGTTCCTGTAATATTTGGATTTCAATTCCATTTCACATCATTTATCATTTAACACTTTACATCTTATACAATTTTTTATTTCATATGCATGTAAATTTGTTACTTCATAGTTCAATAGAAAGTTAATATGTCATCCTTTAATATATTATTTGGATATTATATAAAAAATAATTTTTAACTTTTATTTTGACTTTACGTAATTTTTAGATTTTGAGGCTTACGCCTCAAAATGCCTTGAGGCTTATGCCTTGCCTCATGAATGAAAAATGCCTCAATACCCAATTACGCAATTTTGGAGTATTGTATTTATGTTAATCACAAACATTTATGAAAGATGAAGGTGGTTGAAATAAATGAAGAAGCAGATTGAGAGGTATTGGACCCTACAAGGTGAGGCAGGGAAGAGACCAATTTGTTATGACAATGACTCAAATAAAAATCTCCTTAGTAATGATAGTACAGATGATTTTTGAGTTGTTATCAATTATTTTAGCATTCTTTAATAATTAAACGTAGATGAGTAGGCAACTGAGAAAGAAAAAAATTAGAGTTGAACTTGATGTTATATGATACTTTTATGCAATTCATATATTTTATATTATTTTGTTTCTGTAATATTTGGATTTCAATTCTATTTCACATCATTTATCATTTAACACTTTACATCTTATACAATTTTTTATTTCATATGCATGTAAATTTGTTTCTTCATAGTTCAATAGAAAGTTAATATGCCATCTATTAACATATTATTTGGATATTATATAAAAAATAATTTTTAACTTTTATTTTGACTTTACGTAATTTTTAGATTTTGAGGCTTACGCCTCAAAATGCCTTGAGGCTTGCCTCGCCTCATGAATGAAAAACGCCTCAATACCCAATTACGCAATTTTAAACCTTGGCTATAAGATACATTAAAAAAAGGATTTGGGTCTATTTGAGATACCTATTGACAATTGAGAATTAAGGATGATATTATAGTGTTTTGGTTAATAAATATCTCAAAAGAATTTAAAACTAAGAGGATGCAAAATAATAGGAGAAAAATTATTTTGATATCAATATTTAAGAAGATAGAAATATTCAAGATTATGCTAATAGAGAAATCAAACTTATGAGTCATATATTGAATTTATTCGAAAGAATAATGGAATAAAGGCTTAAAAAAAGTACATTTTAGGAGAATCAATTTAGTTTTGTGAAGGAAAAACTACAATGAAAGTGATTTTTGTGTTAAGATAATTAATAGAGAAGTATATAGAATAAAGAAAAAAGCCTTCATATAATTTCTATAAAAACTTCCTGGAATTGATTTGGGGTGCTTCACAATACAATTATGTGCGAAAGAGGTGTTCATCATATTAATGATATGAATAATGGAGCACTAACAAGTATTATTAGATGTGCAATAACCCTATAGTTTCTAGTTAATTTAGGTCTATATTATGGATCAACAATGAGTCAATATCTTTTTTTTAAGGATATGAAAATACTTACATTTGATATTTATGCATACTTTTTTAACAAATAAGATAGTTTTAATTAGTAATACATCTACTAAAATAAATGAAAATTAAAAGAGTAAAGAATATATCTAAAAGATAAAAGCCTTAAAATTAGAAAAATTGAGTACATATTACATTTTTTTAATGGACTTAGGTGATTTGAACATGTGCCGTGAATGGTAGAAAATGCGTATGTAAAATGAGCACATAAAATTATTGTCATAGGATTAAGGAGAAGGGGTAGACTTCACATTACATGGATATAAGCATAAAATGATTTGTAAAGAATATATTTAATATTACACCCAATAGAAATAAATGAAGAATAAGAATTCATAACACCGACCCCAAATAGTTGTAAGGCACATGATGAGATAGATATAAATAGAAAAAAATCATGAAGTAATAAGAAGTAATAAGTATGATAAATAATGTGGAGAAATAGAAGTTTTCAAAGCTGCATTGTGATAGCAAAGAATTGTGAATTTAGTGGAGGCATTTGAAATAAAAGTTTTGAAGACAGGACTTACTGACAGGGGCGAAACCCCCTAGTGCCTGGGGGGCAAGGTGCCCGGGGGGGCAATTGCCCCCCCCCCCCTAAAAAAATTAAAAAATTGTTTATTACATGGATATTTAGGTAATTTGTTCCCCTCCATCCTTTTTTTACTCTTTATTATAACAGTCTTTAGGCAATCGCCCCCCCTAAAAAAATTAAAATACTATGATCTTTAGGTGATAGCCCCCTAGCAGAATTAAACACATTATGTAAAGGTGTTATTTATAAGTTTGCCCCTCTTAAGAATCAAGGCTGATTCCGCCCCTGCTTACTGAAGGAAGGATTTGCTAAGATCGTGAAAAAATCCACAATGTTACGGAAGAAATTTGTTACAGAAGATAAATCTCTCAGTAGGAAATTATTGGATTGTTTGAAGCAGACTTTCCTAACAGATTTGATTAAAAGTTTGGTAGAAGATTTATCTAAAACATTATTCGAAACTTAAGGATCACTATATACTATCATCCAAGTAATTATAGCATAAATAGAGATTTTATAAGAATAAGAGTAGCCTTAATTTTGATTTTTAAGCAATCTAAATAATATCATGCTGCAGTACAAGTTTACATAAATTCATTGTCACGAATCTATATTTTAAATCTTATTTAATATACCATGTTATCGTATTTATTTTTCTTTAGATCAATTACTAGGGGGTATAAATGTCATTTCATATTTAGGATTATTTCATCACTTCTTATGTTTGTTTAGGGACAATTTTGCCACTTCCAAATTTCAACGAGGTTTATTTTCATGAGCACTACCCAGAGCATTGTAATCGAGTCAGTCAAAGATATTATAAAGAAAACTTTTCTTTTAGCTTTCACTAAAGGGTTGATTCTTCCTCTTGAGGTTTTGATATGCCTTGGAAGTGAAAGCAATGATAGAAAAATAGAAAAACTGCAGCAATTCTGAGAATAATGGTTGATTTTGGATTATAACTTCAATACAAAAGCAAGATACAGATGATCTACAATTAGAAAGGTAGATCGGCTCTCCCAATCAACCTAGACGCAGCTAGAAAACCTCAAAGAAAAGAAACTACATCAAAACACAAATCAAGACATAATATAAAAATACAATATAATTAGCCCAAAATAGGCTTCTCAAATTGCTTCCTAACTAGCCACTTGCCACTTTCCTTAATTGATTCCCTCCTCAATTTGAATTTGATTTGGATCTCATTCCTAAATAAATTATCCCCAATTATAATTAAAACATTCCTAAATATCTCTCAATCTATTTCTCTTTCTTACATATTGAATTAGATATTTCTCGGGCCCCACAAGGGGGACCGAACTGTGATATCACATGCTTGGACCGGCCGGTCCAAACTATTCACGTGGTCCAAGCAATGCGTGATCTGCTCTTCACGTGAAATCAAACCGAGACGAAGCCTCCGCCTTGCACTTGAACCAAGTGGACCTTCTCCCTTTCGCTCGCGAACAAGTCTAGCGGCACCCAGCCGCGATTCTCCTCTCTTCAATCGCGTAAATAACACGATTTCTCCGCCTTTTGAAATCCTCCCACCCCTGCGACCATCCTCTCACCAATTAAACCCACTAGGGAACTTAGGATATCATTTTTACTCCTCTTTTCTCCCTCACAGCAGCCGCCAAACTCTCATTCCTCTTCCTTCTTCGTTTCTTCCTCGTAATAGCTGCTCTTGGCGAACTCTTCTCAAACTCCTCTCCTTGTATAGTGAGTTTTCCCTCTCCTTCCCTCTTTCTCCTTATTGATGAGGACATCAGTAGACGATTCCAGTGCGTCTATCATAGGAGATATCACAGATTGACGGCCACGATCAGGAGCATTTACTTATGAGTTATTTTATGTTTTCTATTAATTTTATTATTATTTGTTTTTTTTGACCATTGCACCCCTATGACGGATTGTTGTGAGTTGTAGCCCAGAGGGCATATTTGTTAGAGTTTCTTCTTTTTTAAGGCCTACTTATAGAGGCCAAGTCTTTGTATTAGGGTAATGGATATTTGAATGAAAATTGATGCTTGTCTTCTTCCTCATCTTGTGTGTGCTCAAGAGAGGAGAGCTCTAGGTGAGGGCAAAACGCAAAACCCACCAGTCATTGGAAGAGTCTGTGGCTCGTGGTTTATCTTCTAGTTCCCTTATACCCCTCCCCACTCGTCGCCTTTCCTCTTCTTCCTCACCCGTCAGTCCACTTCTCTCCATCACTGAACTCATCCCAATCCAACCTCTCCAAACCCCTCCTCCCTCCCCAATACCGCCGGCCCACCCCTTTGCCATCTCCTTGTGATGATTCCACTCATCATAAATTCTTCCTAAATTAGCTCAAACAAGTTTGGGAAGATTGGGAATTATTTGAAATTCAAATTTAAATTTCAAAAAATTTCCATTTTTGCAAAGTCTAAATAAGGAAAGTAATTTATCTTGAATCCAATTTAAAATCAGAATTGATTGGATTTAATATTAGCTTTCCTAATCTTCAATTACCTGTTTGGAAACCTTTAAACTCTCCCCCAATCCCCTCCCTCTCTCTCTCCATGCCGCCGGCCACCCCATTAATGGGCTTCCCTTATTTATTCAATTAATTCCCTAAGCCCTTTTGAATCTAAATTCAAATTTAAATTAAGCTCCCTCCAAATCCACTTAATCTGAAATTAATCTCAGATCTTTGGAGCCTTCCCTAATCCCTAGCCTAAGCCGCCCCTCTCATACCAACCCCTAACCTACCGCCGGCCCTCCCCCATTCCTCCCTCTCCGTCCATCCGGCCTCACCAACCCGCCACTAGGAGCTCAAGAGAGGAGCCCCCACATCCATGGATGGCGGATCCCGAGCTTGACTCCGGACCCGTCTACGACCAAGAAGGCTTCATCGACATTCAACAATCTTCGTTCTTCGATCTTGATTTGGAGTTCGACGATTCCATGGAGGACAACGTGGATAGAATTATCTTCTAACTTTCCATCGCCATTGAAGAACGCCTCTCTTCTAACCAGTGGTTTATTGCTCACCATCCACCAACTCCTCCGAATCCAGATAACTCTCCATTGATCAATGCTCTCGGTGTTCTCTATTTGTTAGTGGCATCAATGTTGTTGTTTCAATTCTTCCTCCACTAAAGTCCACCGCAACGAGTAAAGAGTGAGGGAAACTCACAAGCACAATTTCTATTTGTTAGGAGAAGGATTCCTTGTTAACGCCATAAGTATTGCTGCGTTTGAATTATCTTTTATATTCTGTTATTTTAGATTGTAATTCTTTGCCGTTCGAAATCAAATACATGTGATCCCTAGAATTTATCTTTTGTGAAGCATTGTTTGGTAGCTTGCATAACTTAACGACTTCTATTAATTTCTTGCAATTCTTGAAATCATGCACGTTTCACATCACTTATATTTCTAATAATCTATGAAAGAATTTTTTTCAATTTCTATTGCGAGGCTAAATTTGATTGTATTATATTTCGCATAGCCTTAAATTTCTCATAGGAGTTTTGTATTACTTTGGAGAGGAAGTTTTATCTAAATTTGATGTTCTGCTTAATCAAACCCTAGGTTATATTTTTTAGATCATATTATTTCATAATTAATTTTGGTGTTTATGGCGTGGCTAAGGTTGATTAGGATATTCTTCATTATGCCTCGATGGACGTGCTTAATATTATTTTGTTTTCGCTATTTGTAGGATCGTCACTTGGTGGAGTCGACCGAACCGCTATCGAGGTTGGAGTTTCTGTCAACCACCGTAAGTAACTACTATTTATTATTGAATAAACGAAACCTTCTTTGTTAAAGGCAAAATTCGTGTTAATTGTATCAGGCAGTTTGGATTATTAGTGAATTAGACCGCCAGTCCTATCATTATTGTAAAGTTTACTGATTATTTACCAGTACTTCTAAATATCTTTTAACGCTCATAATGAACTAGAAATTTTCACAAGTAGATTATTCTTGATTTATTGCTGCATAAACTCTTATATATCATTATTATTTTTTTTTATAAATTTTCATGCACGTGTTTTCATTTGAATGAAATAAATGTTATATTGGCAAATTATTTCTATTTATGAAATAACCTTTATCATATTGAAACTGTAAAATCTATTGAAAAGTATTTATGAAAATTTTGGAAAACTATATGCTTGGGTGGATTGATGTATATGTCGATAGAACCCTATTGGTTATTGGCTAGCTGGGTCGACGAGCCCCCAGAGTGATGACTTTATAGGAAATCACTAAATTTTCTTGGGTTGGTGTTTACCTTCCCAGTGATGGATATATGATAAACCGACTATAGTTATATACATATGAATGTTCAAATATACAATTGGATTTGAATTAAAATAAAGAAATGACTTATAGGTCATTGTGAGGTACAATGATACCTAGTGTGGTGCATTTATAAATATTAAAGTGATTTGGCATCAATAGCTAATTTGCATATATATATGCATATCAGAATATGTTGTATAAAACATAACATATCTCATGGTTGTTTTTGATATTGTGATTATAGGTTATTACTCCATTCTTTTGGTTGTTCATACTGCATGCCTCACCCTTTTGTCGTTTATGCTTTGATAGATAGGAGTTACTTGTTGAGTTTGATTTATCAAACTCACTCGTTGTCTCTTTTACAGTAGATCTTTCAAGCGTGTTTTGTGGACCGCACCTCAGGAGTAGGGTTACAAGGAGTAGACTGTTTTTTAATATTTATTATTTTGTAGTAGTTTATTATGTTTTTGATTCTAACGGTTGGGTAGTTTATTTCCTACTTTTTGTTCTATTTATATTCCCTTTTGGCTTGTATCAGAACTATTGTTATTTTGATGCATTATTTATTTGCATTTTATTAATGAACTAAGACAAATAAGAATGATCACTGAATACTAGAGATGGTCATGCACTATGTCAGATGAATTACTGATTAAATGAATATTCTATATTAACAGTTTGCTTCCATTGCAATCATAATAGAGATTACCATTACTAGAATCTTATACTAGTTCATTCTTTTTACATACACTACCATGAACCTAGAAATCCTTAGCTCTGCACGCTGTTGATGTGACTATGACAATCACCAAAGAAACCATGATTCAAATACATGACTCTTATGAGCAGCTTCTGGCTTTTATCCCGACAGATGTGGGGACGTAATACCCATGCTTTGCATACAATCTCTTTCATGAATAATTACACCAATCCATATCTATGATGCACAGACACGGACATGGAGACACGGATACGACACGGACACGGACACGGGACACGTCAATTATTGAAAATATAGGACACGGACATGGGTTGGATATGGTATTATAATTTTTATATTTTAAAAATAGTGTATAAAAATTAAATAAGTATAATATTAAAAATAATTTAGAAATAATAAGTCATTTCACCAGAATTTGTGTTTAAAATAATTAATATTAGGATGTCGAAAGTCAGACATCGATGTTATGTAGTAAACATTGGGCGTCGATGTCGAGAAGGCGTTTGTCATCAATGTTGACAAGGCATTGGTCGTCGATCTTAAGATGATGTCGAACAAAGATGAGCTGTCAAGTTGTGAGTGTAGAAATTGTTAACGTCGAGCATCAATATTAAGATAGTGTCAGACTTTGATGTTGAGATGGTTTTGAAATATCGATATTGTAGCGACATCAGACGTCGATTTTGAAATGACAGTGGGCATTGTTGTGAAACCAAAGTCATGACGGCCAAAAAGAAATGAAAATGAGAATATTCGATGAATGGAATGTTGTGAATAGGAAATAAGAAATTTAATTTTTATATTTAAAATAAATAAAAATTTTAAATATAAGAAATTATATATTTTTTAAAAAATTCATAAAATATTTAAGATACGCGTGTCCAATTTGTATTTAATAATTTTTTAATCGGGCACGTTTTCGGTGTGTCGACACGTGTCGGAGGCGTGTCGTGTCGGATACGTATCGGACACTGCACGCCTCTTTGAGGAGAAGTGTCGGTGCATCATAGATCCATATCTATTTATCTATATATTGGCGCGCACAGATAAATGTTTGCATGAGCATGTGAAAGGAAAATAGACTCACATTTAACAATAAATACCAACAAAATTTAATCATTCCCGTATTTAGAAGATCCTTGCAAGGAGGCCATTAATACGAGAGTTTAAATGAGATATTAGCCAATTCAGATATTGCTTTCTCTTTTTTCTTAATATAAGTTGGAATGGTATAAATTAATGTGCCAACGACTTGATCAACATAATTGCAGATAATACATTTGTATGGTTGTAATGTACTTTTTCAGTTTTCTTTAATCAAAATTAGAAGTGAAGGTCAACATCTACCACTGTCTTCACCTCAACTGGCTTCAATCATACAAATAGCTAAAAGTATCATCATTCATAAAGACAATTGAAGAAGACATCAAACCTTAAAAGGAATCGTAATGGGCCCACTTCTAGGGATTGTCTGGCACGACCGCTAACACGATTGAAACATAGCCATTCTGAATGAACTGGAAGCCCCTGTTCCACGTTGAATGAGAACTGCAGCATGAACATTGAACCACACTTAGAAAAGGAAATAGATAGACCATATGCAATCTATAAAGATGGTAAGATAACACGTCAGAAAAGAAATTTAACCATTGAAGATCCATAGTCATTAGAGCCCGTATAAACACCTTCAAGTTTTGAAATCAGCATTTGATCATAAGGATTGCCGCTGCATGGAAGAACTACAAGTTCAATGTGACGGATTACTAATAGAAATGCATAGCTGAATAAAAAATGGATTGGCTTTAAGTGAATATATATATATATCTTCAGAATTAAGCTTAGAAGAAATCAAGTTACCTCGCAGTTAAAGGGCAATTATAAATATCTCTGATGAGGGGATTGCCTTTATCATCACGGGCACCAGCATGCTAAAAGAAACAATTCTACAAAAAATCAAGATATGAAAATAAAAAGACAATCATATCATAAATATTATACAAAGAATTACGTAAAATGAAATTCAAACATATATTTTTATTTAAAAATTAGTCATATGAGGTACAATCGTTATAGTGTGGCAAATTTATTGCATAATGATGCTGACGGCGTGATTAAAGGCAAGATGCCTTGTTGGCCATGAAGAGCAACAATAAGAAGTTAGCTCAAAATTCATGAAGCTCTATTAAATCAAAACTGATTACTCATAATCGCACAATAATGGAGTAATTAGCATTGTTCCAACATTGGTGTATATATTAGAAGCAATAATTGTTAAAACCATATTTATTGGTTAAAAATACTTTCGAGGCTTAGTTACCAAATTTTGAGTGCATTATCATAATATCTTTATTAAATTTTTTAGCTCTTCGTCCATAGTAATCCCAATTGTAGAAACCTGAAAATCATATATCACCATAATGGGGAGGAATATAGAAATTTCTAGACGTTTTTGGAGAGAAGTCACAGGAAGAACTTGATCACAGATATATAAGACTTCCAAAGCACAGAAAAATTTTACTGGAAATCTATCCTCCTATGGAGAATTATCATTAAGCTTCATTTCTAAATTCGGATTACCATCCTTGGTTAAGTGTAGTCACAGAACATCATGGATTACGTGTTATTAATCAAGACATTGTTTACAATGGCTATGTTGTTATTATTGCTCATCAACATAATTTATAAGGGATTCTATCACTCAAGATTAGTAGTGTATTATTTTAAATATTCAAGGTTATTTTGTTAATAAGGACAATTTATTATAAATAAAGGTTCATATTTATATTTTAATAATTGGATATGATTATTATTATGATTGTTCTCTAAAGTAAATCACCTTGAGTAGTGATGGGATTGCCAAGACCTATAGCGAAGTACATATTTCCCCCCTGATTTTGACGTAATTGAAATGGTCGCCAAGGCCAACCATTTTTCCAGTGAAATGGATGCCAGAATTAAATCAGCCATTTTCAACATATTTTATGGCAGGAACTTCTGCCGAAAAAACCAATATAAATTCAGCGGACATTTTTGCCAGAAGATCAAATAGAAAAGACAAAAAATTCTACCCAACTCCGACGCCATTCTTTTTCCTTTGACGCACAACAACCTCCTATTTCCCCAGTTTCGTCCCCTTTTGGTCATCCAACCTCACCCTTCTTGTTGAAGTGATTTTTGCTCGAATTTTCTTCAATTTCTTCATAGATCTGAAGGTAAATTTCTATCTATATCAAAATTTTCAATCAATTTGAGACTTGGCCTGTTAGATTTTGTTAACTTATAGTTTGAAGTTTTTAGGATTAGATTTTTTTTTGGACATTTATTTAAATTTGAGTTTATCTTTACATTATTAGTTTTTTTTTCTAAGAATATATTATTGTCTTAGGTTAGAGTTAAATTATTTTCCTTAGGTGTAGGAAATTTGTATATGCGGGTTATGTGTTGGTAAAAAATTTTAATTATATTATTCGAGTATATATGACTATGTGTTGGTGAAAAAAAAAATTATATATTTTCAAAAAAGAATTCATGTCAAGATTATTCGACAAGTTTTGTGCTTCAAAAAAATTCTAATGATTAACGAAGTGTAAACTCAAGCGCTATGTCATTGAATTATGATTTTGTATGCTAAGTATGTGTTTTAATTATTTGTGTTTAGCTTACGATCATTAACTTCATATGTTTTGAACAGTTATATTCTACGTTGAGTACTTTTTTATTTTTTTGTTGTAAATAGCATATACGGATGCGCTGCCTAATATGCATGTTACATCTATTTTTGGTCGACGGAAGAAGCTAACTTCGAGCCCATCCGGGTCCAGTTGTACTGAGCGACCGTCTAGATCATAGCCAACCGCCACTATTCAGGCTACTCCTTTTGCTCCAAGTTCTCTAGACCACAACCCACATTTTCCTTCACCAGATCTTGTGCAGGCCATTCCATTATATCCAATCCATCCACCACCACCATCTCATGCAAGCCTTTCAACTTACTCCACCACAACCGAAACTTGATAGACCTTCTGCATCTACAGAGGAAAGGCCTGAGGGTAGTTCGGCGGGCATGGACGGCCACATATATATTGAGCCAGATGGGGCACGTACGTAAGTATGCAATTAAATTTTATTTTATTACCTAAATATATTAAGTTTTATTTATATGAACACCCCTTAATTTCTATAGCTTTAACCCATCTAAGCAGGCCACTCATAAGATAAGAGATATTATAAGGAGCAAGTTTGATACATCTTTTATATCGTGGAAGAAAATACCGGCGGAAGCCCGTTACATGTGATTCCGAGAATTTGAGATAATATAACTGTAACTATAAAATCTAAATTTTAATTAATTTACTTGAGTTATTATTTTACATTATTTTATGTCATACATAACAATTTTGGGTGACTGCTCCATCACAATAATAAAATCAAGAAAAGTTTTAAGAAATGGGGGTCAACTCGCCTGCGCAATTTGTTTATCAATATTCACAAGTAGAGCAAGTGACCTTTTATGGATAAGCGAGAGCATGTAGGTTAATATATGTACATCATATGATAACCCAAATAATACAAAAAAGAGAGCCAAATAAATAAAATCAAACTTCTAACTATGAGGGCAAGGGCAACTCCATCCATTCTAGTTCCTTACATTGAGCATAGATGTCATTTGATATAATATTTTTCATGATTATTTTTCTTATGCTTATAATTCAGTGCTTTAACTTTATATTTGCTTTTGCAGAAATAAGAACTTGGAAGAGAACCCACTACTTTGGAGTTACATGCATGAATTGTGGGCATCGAAAATTCGCATCATTGCCTCTCTGTAGCTTTTTTTGTTGGCGGGGAGAGTTTTAACGAGATTAAGTTATGGGATAAATTTTCATAAGGCGGATTAGAAGACATTACCCACAGATTACACCCTTATTTTGCGAGGACTTTATGATCTGGGGTTTGATTTCTCATAAGCACAAGCCTCTATGGTTAATTACACATCCTGATAATGAGAGAGAATATTCAATTAAAACTAGTCATTAGATAAATAATAAGTACCATTGTATAGTACTAGCAACTTTTGGGTTTAGATTTTGAAAATTTGAAATTTCTAGGATTTGAAATTTATTATCATATACTTAAAACGAATGATGGGGGAATGATGACGAACCCGATCAAGATCACATGATTCTGTCATCCCAAGCTATCATGGTCATAAGTCTACTTAGTCAGAAGAGATAGACATCTCAACCTGGACGAAGAATTATTGTTGGCAGTTATGGGTTGTTTTGTCTAAGGATACCTTATAGATCTAAACTACATGTTTGTCTAAGGGGATACATTCAATCAATCTTAACTAACAGAGGACTTTATGACCTATTAAGTATACCCTATGATTCATTACTCAAAAGTTTGGAGCTACTGAGGAACATATATGCTTTAGCTATGACTGTAATTTAATGATATCAATTGGCGATAAAACCACCCAATGAGAGCCCAAGTCATAACCGTTTATTTATGGTGTCATTTGGCAACGAAACCGCTAGTTAAAAGACACGTGTCACATCCTTAATGGTGGAAAAATATTTGCGAATGAATCTTAGCAGTACACTTGACCGGATATTTGCTCTTTATGAGCTAAAATTATTCTCAAATCTATTTTTCTCGACAAACTATTGTGGAGATTGGATGGATTTTTATTTTAAGTTTTAAGTGATTTAATTTTATTTTAAATATTTAAACCTTGATAAACATCAAACTTATAATTTTATTGAAATTCAAGCTCCTAAGTGATTAACCTTGGGATTTGGGGGCATTTAAAAGGTAGAGACTCATTTGGTTGATATTCTCTTTCAACATAGCCATCAACAGGGTTTTAATAATTTGTATTTTGGTTATTTGAATATTGTCAACTCCGTCTACTTGCTGGCAAAGGATCAGGTTTGATCTGAGTGCATATGGTATTTTGATGACAGTATCCCCTCCGGTTGAAATTCACTTTCAACACGACCATCATAGGGGTGATGTTTAAGTCATTTTAAATATATTTGCATTTTATTAGAGGTTTTGGGGCATTTAAAAGGTAGAATCAATTCCAGTTGATAATCATTATCAACACGGCTATCATCAGGGATTGTGAGTAATTTTGTTTCATTAGGCCCTGGCGACCCCAAAAGTATAGTCAAAATTACCAAATTATTACTCGAGTAAAATAATTATAAAATATTCAAGGTGCATAAAAAAACTGCAAAAATTGCACCAAATTTTCATTTGATAGAATTTAAGGACTCAAGCCACTCGAAATTACGTAGACCAAATTTTGTATATCAAGACAACTTAGCTCAATTGAGTGCCAGGCAAAGTATCAAGAAGAGATAAAACTTCATTAAATAAGAGAACACTTAATCGAAATACCTAAAGGAACAGCAAAATGCCCTAGAGGTTGAATGTGATGCATTAACATGTGAAGTACTTTTTGAGATTTAATAAACCATTTTTATGCTTTGTCAAGATATTTGACATTGTTTTGACATAAGGCATTTAGAATTATATATGACAAAATTCACCAACCAAAAGATCTTTTCCCTGCCCTTCTACAGATTTGTGAGTCCAGCCCTGGGCCGACCACCAACAAAATTGTAAGTTCCAACTTTGTGCATCCCTCATCCTCAACATTGTAAGCTTCGTTATTAGACCTTCTTTAGTATATAAGCTTAACCTTCGTCTAGAGTGGTTCATCGCCAACAAACCATTAAGTCAAACGCTCTCTTTGGGCGGTCTACCTTTGAAGTCATAAGTTTCATGGTTGGGCCTAGGGATGTCAATTTCGGGTCACGGGTCGGGTTCGAGTCAAATCCGGAACTGTCCTGACACTATTCGGGTCAACCCGACCCACAGACACGGCAACGCCGACAGCGGCAACCGGCACTGTCGTCACTCGGGACAGCGGGGACGACAGGATGCGACGCGGCAACAGCGGGCAGGCAGGTCAGCGTGACGGGCAGATCAACGTGGACACGATGCGGGACAATGGCCAGCGGGGACGTGATGCGGATTAACCTCGCCGCCTCAGGAAGCGACATGCGATGCGGGATTAGCCTCGGGACGCGACGTGAGCAGCTCCGATCAAGCACAGTTAGCGCGAGTCATTCCGTGTCATTCTCGGGTTTCTGGGTCAACCCGAACCCTACCCGATTTTTAAAACGGGCCCGAACTCAAAATTTTCGGGCCAGGTTCGGGTCGGGTTTTCGGGTTATGTCAAATATTGACACCCCTATTTGGGCCACCCTTATCTTCGGAGTTGTAAGTACCATCACTACCTCCCAACTGAATTCACGATGTCACCAACACAAATCCATTAAGCACCAATCTGGGCCAACTCCCTTCTAGCAATCTCAAAAAATCTTCAAGCTAAGCTCCCTTGCTCTAAAGCCAAATCTAACCACCTTTGTCAACCATCTACTAGAAAGTTCAACCAAAATTCAATCTCCAACCAGGCTTAATACCATAAGCCCCATTTTTTTCAAAATCAATTGGCCTTTCTTAGGAATATAAGGTCTTCTTTTCAAAGGTAACCTATAGTATTATATATATATATAAAAGTTATTATCTTCAAATTTATCAGTAAACCCTTAAAAAAAGTACACTTACTCCACCTTATGTTGAAGGCATCCCTTTAAATTACATTGAACTTAAACCAAGAAATTAAGCTTAACTCAAAGCTCCCTTGTTTAAGCAACTTGTGGAAGCGTGTTATCCTTAACCATGCAATACAATCATCTTAGGGACATGGGATTAGTCCTTAAAGACACTTATCGAGTCAAACATCCAATATTGACTATGGTTGCACAAAGTATGTCCCATTGCATGACATATGCCCTCCTGTCTGCTTTAGGGCACACCCCCTTGTTAAGGTAGGCCAAGGCTTGCTCATCGATAGATGAATTGACCATATTAGGCATTTGAGTTGCATTGGCAATACTTCACGCCTTTGAGCAACTTTCAATATGAATAAATCAAGCTAAGTCATTAAACATCATTGTCTATGCCATTAAAGCTCTAAATCAATATCAAGCCTACTTTGTCCCGCCAACACCTTTGCAATTCAAACAAAAAACCTAAACATGAGAGGATATGCCCTTTCGCTTATTGTCACCCAAGTCTACTTAAGATACTCAATAGGAGACAATCAATGGTTGCTAATCAAGCTCTTTGAAAGCCATGGCTCTAAGCCTTTCAACTTTGTTAGACAAAATCTATTATATCGACCTAACAACATAACCATGGGCTTTTGATTAGGTTAAAAAGCCACTCACCCTTGCTAATCTAAATGTATACAACTTCCTTTCTAGAGCACAACATATATTCTCAATCGAGAGTGTCCTTTTCTACAAGAAAGGAAGTAATGAAAATGGAGACTTACGCCCATGAGCAAGGTGAATTCCCTAGAATTAAAATAAACCATCGACAACTAGCAAAAAGAGATCTACAGATACTTTTAACTCAATCTACCCCTCTTATGATGCTTTTCTTAAAACTCAAAAGGAGCATAAAAAATAACCTAGCAAGCATATGATCCATTCAGAGACTCTAGGATAGCACAATGACACTTTCAAGGATACATCAAATATGATGGTGGTCAATCCTCAACAAAAGCTGAAGGCGTATATTCCTACAATAGTAAAGGAAGCCTACATCAATGTGAAGTGAATATGATGACATGGCTCAAATAAAAGTACATCTACCATCCTTGACAAAAGAGCTCCAAGGATTCCAAACTAGCCATTTATTGATTGATCCTTGACTTGCTCATATATTAGTAGAATTGTGAGCAATGATCATTACTATAGTTGAATGGCACCAAGTGAATATGTTGATTGTGGAGGAAACTTACGATTATGCATTTTTTATCTTAGTGGATGGATGCTTCATTTGCAAGTGTCTTACAAATGTGCCATATTGTTCGTAGGCATATTATTCAAGTTTAATTATAATTAGAAATATCATTGTATATTTCATGTAGGTTAATTAGCAATAAAGATAAATTACGGCAAGTATACTGATAATCTTTTCCTTGGTATGAGTGGTTAGAGTTGGTATAATTCCTTCTCAAAGTAGTGTTTTTCTCATACTTATGGAAAATTGTTAAATCATACTTATGGCTATTTGTTAAATGTTCAACTTAGCTTTCGTTGAGCAGGATTTTGAGTGACAACCTCATCACAAAGCTGTATGGCAAAAACATGTGATATAACTTCAACGGTTTATCTTTCCATGTTCTATGCTAATTGTCTGCCGTTAGGTATGTCTTAATAAGGTGGTTTATTTAGGCTACACTGGTGTGCAATGGTTATGTTCAAGTGTAAGATCATTTATGCCACTCAATGCACAAACAAACTTACCTGCAGGGAAATTTCCTAAAAGATCAAAGATCTAATATAGAATATGCTCAACAAACATTTGAAGAATTTGCTAAAAAAAGCCACACAAAATAGATAAAGGTAAGCACTGACTTAGAATGTCAGTAATAACAGATAAAAATGACAGTTACCTGAAATATTATTCCAGCCGTTCCACTCCATTGGGGCCTCACAGGACGACTAAATTCAACTCCAGCAGTAACTCGTCTGATTGTCAGGCCACGGTGACCAGATTGTTGACCTCCATGGACAAGAGTTCCTGGAGTCCTTGAATTCTAATAAAAATAAAAGTTTATTGTAACAGGAAAAGAAAGGCTTCACAACCAAACCAATGAGATGGAAAGAATTCATAGAATACCTGAATCATGATAGTTCTAGATGTTCTCTTGTCATCACCTTCAATCCATGGATCACTATAATTTATTCGAAATATGGAATCAATTTGACCCCTTTCTAATGAAAGGTTGAGCTTTTGATTTCTCCCAAATACATTCCTATGAGAATAAGCAAAGCTGCAACAAAAATTCAATATTGAGCATGCAAAAGATGACAGATTTTTGAAAACAATCTAGTGCTGAATATATGCATATCTTAGATTCAATAAATATATGAGCAGATTTAGGTATCCCATCAATAAGACAAGACCAAAAGAAACAAATAATCATGCCAACACAACCATATAAAAAAACAACTGTAGAAGGAACATGACCCAAAATGAAAGCTTTTTGAGCAAAATAATCTGAAGTGCAAGGAGCAAAAAAATTCAAATTTAAACAACAACAAGCCTTTATCCAACTATGTGGGGTCAGCTACATGAACCCTTTCTCTCCATTGTGTCCTGTTAAGAGTCAAATTCTCATCTAAATCTAATAAAGAAAGGTCATTTCTAATATTTCCTTAACCAAGTCTTTTTAAGTCTATCTCTACCTTTCTTAACATAAGTCAAATCTAATACATCTACTGGTCTGATTTAACCATGAATGATGATAAGAAAGCATTAATTTCTGAAACAAATTAACAATTATTATTTCTGGAGCATATATGCACATATCACCAATATCAAGCACTACTGGTCTGAATGGACCAACAAAATTGTATTTTAATCTTTGTAAGGTGATCTAATTAACTAGATTAATTTGATGGGGCTTGTTTGCTTTCATGTTGGCCCCCTTTCTAATGAAAGGTTGAGCTTTTGATTTCTCCCAAATACATTCCTATGAGAATAAGCAAAGCTGCAACAAAAATTCAATATTGAGCATGCAAAAGATGACAGATTTTTGAAAACAATCTAGTGCTGAAGATATGCGTATCTTAGATTCAATAAATATATGAGCAGATTTAGGTATCCAATCAATAAGACAGGACTAAAAGAAACAAATAATCATGCCGACACAACCACATAAAAAAACAACTGTAGAAGGAACATGACCCAAAATGAAAGCTTTTTGAGCAAAATAATCTGAAGTGCAAGGAGCAAAAAAATTCAAATTTAAACAAACGAAAAAAGTTCATCTTCATAATTATTAAATCAATTGTTCTGATTTAATCATGAATGATGATCAGAAAGCATTAATTTCTGAAACAAATTAACATTTATTATTTCTGGAGCAAATATGCACATATCACCAATATCAAGCACTACTGGTCTGAATGGACCAAGAAAATTGTACGTTAATCATTGTAAGGTGATCTAATTAACTAGATTAATTTGATGGGGCTTGTTTGCTTTCATGTTGGTCCTATTAATTAGGCTAGGGCTTACATCCATTAGAATGCACATGGTTTGATTTAATAAATGTGTTGGCTTTGTACCAACCCGATTAAAAGAGGAAGGGCGTATATCATCAAGGATGCGGAAAGCAAAATAATAGGTTTTATAGCCTTAACCTACAAGTGAGATGGCCCATATGATTTAGTTTGATGGGATTAACGGTTTTTTTCCAAGCCTGTCAGTTAGGATGGAGCTCATATTCATTGAAAGGCCCAATAAACATCATGTGGGTTCTTGGTTTATGTTTGATGTTT
The DNA here is from genome assembly GCA_019925795.1 of Dendrobium chrysotoxum. Lineage (NCBI taxonomy): Eukaryota > Viridiplantae > Streptophyta > Magnoliopsida > Asparagales > Orchidaceae > Dendrobium > Dendrobium chrysotoxum. The sequence continues at coordinate 70,367,911 of CM034312.1, read as the reverse complement.
ATGATTAACTTAATCTAAAATTCAAGGCTTATTACGTTATTTATGGGTTGGTCAGAGAGCCAAGGCTTACAAACTTGGCTTTTGGCACGTCGCACATGAGATTTATTACTTAGGTAATGGAATCAACCTACTAGTGGATCTTATGACCTCATCCTATAGTCAAAGCAGCCTTTTAATAGAATTTAACTTTTTTAAAGTAGTGTGAAATTTTAACAAGCACGTTTAGCTGACTCACCATAACCCGGAGGTTAATTGAGACTCAAAAATGTCAAACGTAAGTCTTAGGCTTATTTGCCAAATAAATGGTTGCCATTATTGAAGCCCATGGGCAATTAAAAATCTGTGTATATCGATCCATTAATATGAGTGAATATCGTGATATGATGTTTATAAACATTTGAGAAGTCTGCATGAATGCTTTGATAGACTGGTGAACTTTTTTGGACAAAGTAATGCACATCTGCATTGTATTATTAGTGTAAAACATGTCAAACCAATGTCAAGCATAGATCGACAATATTATCAAACATCTTTGACATGTCAACCCAATGTCAAGATGGACTTATAATCTCTAGATGAGAGCTTCCTGTAACACCATCTATGCATGTTTTAAATTCATGTCATCACATCTCAATGAAACGTAATATAATCTAACAAATAAGGAGAAAATGAGTCATACGGCAAGACAACCCAGTATACATATGATAGTATTTTATGCAAATGTGATATTAACCTTGATTTATTGCTGACATGTCTTAAGCTTGAAATATGAATATGCCTTGACCGGTATTTTTCGACTAGTCCAATGTTTAAGACACAAGGGAGCGATGTGTCTGGATTACAAATTGAACTAATGTTGATTTTAGTTTTATAGATAAGGTGGATGAATGGTCTGAGTTGTTTTGAAAATGTGTGTTTATTTTTAGCTTTAGTAGAAGATATATCCTATGAGCCTACTCAAATTTGTCTAGAGTTGTAGGGCAAGTATATGGAAAGCCGCAGATCTTTAATTAAGTCTACACAAACAATGAAGGTGATCATGTAATGGCGTAAGTACTAAACATTTTAGGCCACCCTCTTAATTCTCTAACCTATCACTGCAGAGCTTAATTTGTCAACCCATTGCTGTAGAAATTCATTACAAATTAGGCCACCCTCGTAATTCTCTAACCTATCACTGCAGAGCTTAATTTGTCAACCCATTATTATAGAAATTCATTACAAAATTTTAAAATGAATCCCCATGTGCCTATTACTTGAGTTTTAGTAATAAAATATAGGTTTTGGTAGAAATTTTAAAAGGAGAATGACAGAGGGGAGGTGTTGTCATTTTGATAGATTTGAGGGTGGTTCACAAGTGTCACCACAGGGAAAGGTTGAACAAATAACTCTAAACCACATTTGAGGTGGAGGTTTAGGATGAGGATGTCGAACTCGACGGGCCAAACTGCACTAGCTGACAAGTCACGTGGCATAACGGCATGCATGGGACTTCCATTAGAAATTTTGAGGTCTCATATCCAGGAATCATGAGGAGGTTGGCAATCAACGGTAAGTTCTTCTGACATGTATGAGAGATCTGGAGTCGCCACTAATGAGCAAAGAAAATATTGAAAATCCACATGAAGTTGGGGCGACATGATTCAAGTCAACGACACCAGCTAACTCTTTGGGTGGATTCGTCATCCAAGCACCAAGCACCCAACAAGTATTCTTAGTAACTTAAATAAGCACTTTGACAGATAATAATATTGAGAACAATATATGTTCTTGACTAAACAATAGTGCTAAAAAAGGTGTGATGCAGGACTACAATGCTTAGATGATATTGATTTAGGCTTTTGCATGCTCAAATTTTAGAGAACAATATTAAGTAAAACTTCTATTGATTTAAACGACAAGATAAAACAATAAGGCGATAAAACAGGCCAAATCACATGCGTAGAGGTTAAGATCTTAAAACAGTCAATTACTCTAACTTTGCATACATGGAGGGTTTCAACGAGAAATCCCTATGTTAACAATAAGACTAGTCACTATGCAAGGATCCCTCACTCAACTCTCTAGATCATTAAGCTTGAGCGGAGAGAGTTAGCATTATCTTCATGAATCAAAATATAACCACAATTAAAAGCAACTAGGAAGTTAAGAGATTTGGAAGATTTGTTTACCCAATCGAAGAAAATACGAGGCTCCGGCGTAGTCGTTTTGGGTGTTGAGAACGAGTGGACAGCAACCCGACGTCCTAACTGCCTTTGGACAGCACTTGGGCAACTTCTGGATGGTGAACATCAAAATAGATGGTACTGGAATCTTTGGATAGCAATCAGAGACCTCTTCAATCGCCTGGACAGCAAGGGGGAATGCCGGAATTTTCTGAACAGCGCCTGGTTAATTACTGGACAGCAACCTGGAGCTATTTTGGACAGCAATGTTGCTGGTTCTGAAGTTTTGGACAGCAATTACTTATTCCAGAATTATGGGCAGTAGTTGTTAACGGATCTAGGATACTAGGGCTTGATGTGAACTGCTAAGGGGAAGAGAAAATATGTCTAAGTGGGCTAGGGAAATCGGTTGGGGAGGGTAAGGGAGAGATTGACTCAAGACAAGAGGGAATTAGGGAGCTAGGGCCGGCGGTATTAGGAGGGAGGTGGGGTTAGGGAGGCTTCAATTAGTTTCCAAAATTAAAGCTGATTAAATTAAAAGAGAATTATTGCTCATATCCCTCTTAATTTAAATTCAAAATAGATTGACTCTATTTAAAGAACTTTTCAAATATAACGTGGCCAATTTTAGGAAAGAATTTCAACCCGATTAGAATTGAAATTTCAATTTGAAATCTTCCTAAATTGAAAACATTAAATTTGGAAAGCAAGTAATTAGGGATTTGAGGATTTTGAGGCAAAGGGGAAGAGCCATGGCCGGTGGCTAGGTTAGGATTAGGGTTTGAACATGAGGTGGGGTGATGGCTAAGAGGAGTGAATGGGTGATGCTGGCCGGCGGTTTTGGAGGGGTGTTACCTTGGGAGGGACGGTGGCTAAGAGGGGTGGGGAGGGGTTTTGTTGGCCGACGGCTAGGTGTTTGTTGGTGAGGGGGGCCGGCGGGTCAAGGGAGAAAGAGGAGGGAAGGGTGGAAAAGAAAAGATAGGGAAGAAAGAGCCACAAACCCGGACGCTTCCAAGGTTGGTAGGTGATTTGTTTCCCTTTCATAGGGATTTCTCTCCAAAGCTCTGGAACTCTCACAAAACACAAGGTTGCAAGAAATTTTTTTTATCATTCATTCATTACATTCAAAATAACAACAAAGGGCTTATAAATAGCTAATATAATGACGGAAAAATCAAAAACAACTTTGCCCCTAGGGCTTACATATGATTAGACCCTTAAGGGTAAAAATGAAAAATGTAAACAAATAAAACAAATACATATAATGAATCAAAAATAGATCAGTGCAATCGTGGCCGTAGATCGTCGGCCACGTCTCTGATATACTTTCCATGATCGGATGTCTCCATCACTCTCCCGGGGTGGAAAAAAGCTCGACTCCGTCGAGTAAGCGTCCCGAGTGCTCTCATAAATCTCCAATGCGTCTGGGTCAATCTGTTGTAGCTCCTCGCGATCCAACCAAGTATCCTCTGACTCAGGCTTACCTCTCCACCTTATCAAATATCTTCTTCGTCCATCTTCTTTTGTAAAAATAATGTCATCATTTAGAATCATATCAACCTTCTCCGCTATAGGTATTTTGAAAATATTTGGAAGTGGAGGTAGACTTGGGTTCTCACAGGGTGGGGTCACACAAGGCTCAATTTGAAGTAAATTTGGTGGGTTAAACTATGGACTCTCATAGACTACTAAATCTTCTATGTTAAAAGAGGAATTAATGTTGAATTATGTAGGTAAATCGACCACGTATGCATTATCATTAACTTTCTTGACAATTTTAAATGGTCCCGTACTTCTAGCATGTAATTTCTTAACAGCTCCTTGTGAGAACCGTTCCAGACGAATCCGCACCATCACTGAATCACCAACCTCAAAAATTTTAAATCGTCGTTTAGAATCAGCATGAAGTTTATAATTATTATTGTTATGTTCAATTTGGCGTGCAATTTCCTTATGTAAATGTGATGCAAATGAAGATGCAGACTCAGAAATCCTATACCTAGAACACATGGGTATGAGATCTATAGGCTGTCTAGGCTTGTACCAATAAACAATTTCAGCAGGGCTTAAGTTAGTGGTGCGGTTCACAGAATTATTGTAGGCGAATTCGGCTGTAGGGAGTTTGGAATCTCAATCCTTAATATGTTCACCTATCAGGGACCTTAACAAATTGCATAAACTCCTATTGACCACTTCGGTTTGGCCATCAGTTTGGGGATGAAATGCTATGGAGAAGTGTAGCATAGTGTCCATTTTCATCCAAAGAGTTTTCTAAAAATAACTAGTGAACATAACATCCCTATCAGTTATGATGGTTTTAGGCAATCCGTGTAATCTAACGACCTCGTTGAAATAGAGTTTGGCAATATGGGAGGCGTCGGATGTCTTAGAGCAGGGTAGGAAATGGGTCATTTTAGAAAAGTGATCAACTACAACACATATGACGTTATTCCTACAAAATATTTTGGGCAAACCTAGGACGAAGTCCATGCTAACGTCCTGCCACGGACAATTGGGAACAGGCAAAGGGGTAGAGTCCGGTGTTTTGCTTACGTTGCTTGGCCAGTTGGCAGGTGTGGCACCTACTGACCATTTTGCCAACATGTTTCTTCAAACTAGGCCAGAAGAAGCGGTACTCTACGGCTTCTATCATTTTATCTCGTCCGAAGTGTCCAGCGAGACCTCCGGCGTGGAGTTCCCAAACAAGGAATTCCCTAAGGGACGTGCTAGGGATACAAAGCTTTTGAGCTTTGAAAAGATATCCATCCTCAAGGAGAAAATCATCCACAAGGCGTGTGCTGCCAGTGGACAAAAAAGAGTAAGTCTCCTTGAAGTTAGGGCATTCCAAATAATCTCTTTTGACTTGCTCGAATCCCACAACTTCAGCTCTCATTTCAGTGGTGGTTATCATACGACGACAGAGAGCATCGACAGCTTTGTTCTCAACTCTCGCCTTGTGCCTAAGGGTATAGGTGTATTCTTGTAAAAATTCTACCCACCGACCGTGACGTGCATTTAATTTCTTCTGGGAGTTGATATAACGAAGGGCCTCGTGATCCGAAAAGATAACGAACTCTTGCGGGAGCAAGTAGTGTCGCCAATATCGAAGTGATTGGATCGCGATGTAGAATTCTTTGTTGTACGTGGAATAGCATTACCGGATGTCATTCAGCTTCTCACTGAAATAGGTAACAGGGTGACTTTCCTGGGATAGGACTCCTCCAATTCCGACTCCCGAAGCATCACAGGTTACTTCGAAAACTTTGGAGAAATCAGGAAGTCTCATTACTGGGGCTTCCACCATTCTTTTCTTAATCTCTTCAAAAGCTTTGGTGGCAGCCGGGGTCCAGTGAAAATCACCTTTCTTGAGGCAATCGGTGATAGGAGACACGATGGTACTAAAGTTTCTAATAAATCTCCTATAGAAGTTGGCTAATCCGTGGAAACTGCGGACTTCCCGAATGTTCTGAGGAACAGACCATTCTATAATAGCTCTCACCTTCTCGGGGTCTACAGAAACCCCTTGGGCTGAAACAATAAAGCCTAGAAAGATAACACGGTCAACAAGAAAAGTGCACTTCTTAGGGTTGGCATACAATTGCTCTTCCTTAAGACCTCGCAGACTTGCCTTAAATGGTCTAAGTGCTGACTCACAAACTGGCTATAAATAAGGATGTCGTCGAAGTAGACAACGACAGAATTTCCCATGAAAGGACGCAGCACTTGGGTCATGATTCTCATGAAAGTACTCAGGGCGTTACTCAACCCGAATGGCATGATCATCCACTCATACAGACCATCCTTGGTTTTGAAGACAGTCTTCCACTCATCATCGGCTCGGATTCGGATCTGGTGGTACCCACTCTTAGGGTCAATCTTGGAAAATAGAGTGGCTACCGTCATCATATCAAGCATATCGTCTAGCCTCGAGATAGGAAAACGATCTTTGACGGTGATCTTGTTGATAGCACGGCTATCAACACACATTCGTCACGTACTATCCTTCTTTGGAAAGAGAAGGTCCGATACAGCGCAAGGGCTAAGGCTTTCTTTAATAAGCCCCACTATAGTAAGTCATCCACCTGCTTCTTAAGTTCAGCATGTTCCGTGGGGTTCATGCGATAGTGTAGTAGGTTGGGAAGGGAGGCTCCAGGGACGAGGTCTATAGTGTGTTGAATCTCTCTAAGGGGTGGTAATTGGTCAGGGAGATCATCAGGGAAGACATCAACAAAATCCCTCAGTATGGGTTGGACCTCCTGTGGAATAGGCTCATCAGACTCAGTGGGAATCTCACAGCCAACCAAGGCATACAGGGGTGCACCTTGGGCGATCTCAAAATCTAGAACCTTGGCAGTTACAAGGTTCAATCCCTTCTTAGGCTTCACATGGTTAGGTTTGGGGTCCTCCTTAACCCGGGGCGACGATGGCAGAAGCTTGATCTTTTTACCTGCATATTCAAATACACAGGTGTTTGAATGCCCATAGATGTGGACACCATTATCAAAGAGCCAGGGACGCCCTAAGATAATATGTCCAACATCCATCACCAGGACATCACACCACACGTTCTCCTTATAATTAACAAAGGAGATGGGTATGAGGCTTCGTTCCTTCACTTCTAAGGCAGTGGAGTTGACCCAGGCTACCTTGTAGGGGTTGGGGTGAGGAACGACATATAGGCTAAGCTTAGACACCATGCTGGAGGAGACAGCATTGATGCAACTGCCACTATCCACTATGACTTTACAGTTCTTATCTTTTAGTTTGGTGTAGGTGTGAAAGATAGAGGTCCTACGCCAATCATCAATAATAGTGGGTTGGGACAACACACATCTCACTACGTAGATGGGAGAGGGGTCAAGCTTCTGGATATAGTGGACGACAGCAACGTCGTCATCCTTCTCAAAGAATTCACCATCGTCTTCCACTTGGTGAATCTGGTCAACTTTCGGTTCGAGCTCCTCGTCATTAACCTCCTCAATAATAGTGACCTTATAGGGACTAGAACACTGAGAGGCGATATGCCCATACCCCTGACATCCAAAGCACTTGGTCCCTGGGTTGGACCTAGGGGTATCCGAGGTGGGAGGCTTCTAGAATCAAGACAGGGTGTAGGTGGACCAGGAGGTGGTCGAGTTGGGTTTCCAGGGGTCGGCCGGACAGTGGAGTGGGTCGGACCACTAGAGGGTCGATAAGTAGGTCTAGAGTCTTGATATCGCCTAGGGTGTTGAGGACGGGTTTCCTCAAGATCTAAGACTAGACTGTAGGTATTCCTAAGAGTGGTGACATTCCAAGCAAACAATTCGTTGCGCAGGTCTTCACGCAGCCCGATACGGAACATGGATAGAATTTGTGCAGGGGTAGTACAGGGCTCCCCCTTGCAGCGAATCAAATAATCATCGAAGGATGCGATGTAATCCTTGACTGGTTTGTTGCCCTGAGTCAACCTATTCCACCTATCTAAGAGCCTGGGAAAGTACGGGGGAGGCAAGTACTTCTGCTTGAGCCCACGCTTCATTGACTACCAATCAGTGATAGGATACTCATTACGGGCTTCTCTAAGGCTCTCTAAGTTGGACCAAAATTAGCTAGCCCTGCCAGTGAGTTTCATTTCGGCAAAACTAACCTTCCTAGCTTCAGAAATATTGTACCACTTAAAGAAGCTATCCATACCTTTGATCCAGTCCAGGAAGAGCTGGGGATCGAGAGTTCAATCAAAGGTTGGAGCATCGACCTTAATGTTCTTCATCAGGGGTATGCCAGGATCATGGTTAAGGTTATGTCCATACTGGAGAACTCGATAAGGGGCGCAACGTGGTCCCTCATCTTGAAAGGTATCGGCCCCATACATGGATAGAGGCCTAGACGAAGTGTAGGGGATAGGATGATTCCTAGTTCTTTCTAGTGTGTCGAATCGTTCAGTCATATTTCTACGGAGTTCAGCTATATCGGCTTAATTTTCTTTATGTTGTTGACTAATCGTATTCATCTGTGCTACCAACAAGTCTAAGGTCCTATGCAATTGTTCCGGGTCCATCCTAATATCTAAGGTGACTCAGAACTTATGCAGAAAATAGAAGAAGCTAATATGTAAACAGGCAAATGGGATTATAAAATGCAGGCTGCTATTTAGATGCTAGATATGTAAGAAAGTTTTCCTAATTGACAATCTAAATGCAACCATGCTATGATACCAGATAATGCAGGACTACTATGCTTAGATGATATTGATTTAGGATTTTGCATGCTCAAATTTTAGAGATCAATATTAAGTAAAACCTCTATTGATTTAAACAAAAAGATAAAAGAATAAGGCGATAAAATAAGCTTAGGCCAAATCACATGCGTAAAGATTAAGATCTTAAAACAGTCAATTACTCTAACATTGCATACATGGAGGTTTCAACGAGAAATCCCTATGTTAACAATAAGACTAGTCATTATGAAAGGATCCCTCACTCAACTCTCTAGATCACTAAGCTTGAGCGAAGGAGAGTTAGCATTATCTTCATGAATCATAATATAACCACAATTGAAAGCAACTAGGAAGTTAAGAGATTTGGAAGATTGGTTTACCCAACGGAAGAAGATATGAGGCTCTAGTGTGGTCGTTTTGGGTGTTGAGAATGAGTAGACAACAACCCGACGTCCTAACTGCCTTTGGACAGCACTTGGGCAACTTCTGGATGGCGAACAGCAAAATAGATGGTACTAGAATCTTTGGACAGCAATCGGAGACCTCTTCAATCGCCTGGACAGCAAGGGGTAATGCTGAAATTTTCTGAACAGCGCCCGGTTAATTACTGGACAGCAACCTGGAGCTATTTTGGACAGCAACGTTGCTGGTTCTGAAGTTCTGGACAGCAATTACTTATTCCAAAATTCTGGGCAGTAGTTGTTAACGGATCTAGGATGCTAGGGCTTTATGTGGACTGCTAAGAGGAGAGAAAATATGTCTAAGTGGGCTAGGGAAATCAATTGGGGAGGGTAAGGGGGAGATTGACTCAAGACAAGAGGGAATTAGGGAGCTAGGGTCGGCGGTATTAGGAGGGAGGCGGGCTTAGGGAGGCTTCAATTAGTTTCCTAAATTAAAGCTGATTAAATTAAAAGAGAATTATTGCTCATATCCCTTTTAATTTAAATTCAAAATAGATTGACTCTATTTAAAGAACTTTCCAAATATAACGTGGCTAATTTAGGAAAGAATTTCAACTCGATTAGAATTGAAATTTGAATTTGAAATCTTCCCAAATTGAGAACATTAAATTTGGAAAGCAAGTAATTAGGGATTTGAGGATTTGGAGGCAAAGGGGAAGAGCCATGGCCGGCGGCTAGGTTAGGATTAGGGTTTGAACATGAGGTGGGGCAACGGCTAAGAGGAGTGAATGGGTGATGCTGGCCGGCGGTTTTGGAGGGGTGTTACCTTGGGAGGGGCGGCGGCTAAGAGGGGTGGGGAGGGGTTTTCTTGGATGGCAACTAGGGGTTTGTTGTTGAGGGGTGCCGGCAGGTCAAGGGAGAAAGAGGAGGGGAGGGAGGAAAAGAAAAGATAGGGAAGAAAGAGCCACGAACCCGGATGCTTCCAAGGTTGGTGGGTGATCCGTTTCCCTCTCCTAGAGATTTCTCTCCAAAGCTCTCAAGCTCTAACAAAACACAAGGCTGCGGGAAATTTTTTTTATCATTCATTCATTACCTTCAAAATATCAACAAAGGTTATAAATAACCAATACAAGGACGGAAAAACCAAAGACAACTTTGCCCCTAGGGCTTACATATGATTAGACCGTTAAGTAAGGGTAAAAACGGAAAATGCAAACAAATAAAACAAATATATATAATGAATCAAAAATAGATCGGTGCGATCGTGGCCGTAGATCGTTGGCCACGTCTCTGTCTCTCTGATATACTTTCCATGATCGGATGTCCCCATCAAGGTGGCTATGTTATGGGTTAAAAAGGATTTCTCCAACCTCCTAGACATGGGCATGAAGTCCTCCTCTATCCATTTAGGATCCAAAGCGGAGAACCTGCATAAAACCTAGGATCCACTAAGAATTTGTCAGCCCTTCTCACTATTGTAAAATTATGGCAAGAGGGCTATTGAGTGGAGGAACTGACTACAGCACAAATAAGTTCAAGTAAAAGCACACCCAAGCCAGAAGGTTATACATGCAACATAACATTTAGGAAATATTAGGTTTGGTGCTTCTGTTCCTAGTACTCCTGAGCTGGAGTAAATGATGAAGATGGGCAACAAAGACATCCATAAAGTGTTGGAAAAAACTGAAACAACAAACTCTTGAAACTGAGTGGGATAGAGAGGACTCACAAGCTCAAAGGAGAAGAATAAATATAGAAGTCACAAGAGTGCAAAGTGTCGGCTCTGCCCTAAAGCTTAGATGTTGTGGAGGCTCTCTAAAATAATAGGCTTCAATGGCAGAATTAGGGAACACTCAGGGCCTAAATTATGATGTTTAGGCTCATATGTAAGAGGGAACTCTTGTTGCACTTGCCTCCTCACTCTCCGTCCTCTACCTCCTTTTGAGTGTAGAGTCTCCCTCTCATTTTTAAGGCACAAAAGAAGATGAAAAGGGGGCGAGCACTAAAGGCCCAATTTGCCAAACAACGGCGATCTTTCCTTTTACGAAGACAAGTGGGCTAAGGATAGTTTTGGAAGAACACATGCAACTTTTGCCAAATATTAGAAGGCTGCACGCTAATGCTCAATGCACGATGCACTGAGAAAATGTCACCAAATGATCATATGATGGGCATGAATTCTTATGAGAGTTAATCGACCAACCACTGAAATCCAAATTGAGTTTTGCAACAAGGAACCACTCGACACAAAAAGACAATTAATTAGAACAAACTTGACAAAACAGTAACTTTGTGAGAGGACAATGGGAAATCAGCTCTGAAGTCCAAACATATGCACTCGCTGAGAAGGGCAAGTTCTCGGGATGGAATTCCTAAATGGTGACTTCCTGAGAAAAGAAGTGGTGAACATAACCAACTAGAAATAGTCAGGATCGACCACGCTAAGGAGGTCGCCTAGTGAAATCCAACTCTCATAAGAACTCAATAGAGTGATGACCTCTCAAGGAGCATAATTGGTATGTTGAATTCCCAAAAAATGAAGTAGCAAGAGACAATTAGTGTCGACCTAAATAAGGAGATTAAAAAAATTAAGAAAAACCAAAATCACATCTACTCCAATTCGATCCCCTGAATTCCAACCTCATACTCGTCAATTGCCTCTGATGTCCCATCAGTCATCCCATCCATTGTGAAAACAAAAACAAATCGCACAAGAAAGTCACTCCCATCTCCAAAAATCGCTAGTCAAACTGCTTTTCCCCTTAACATCCTACACTTTCCCCCACCCCTCTCAGATAGGCCAAAACTCCTCAGCATTGCATGACCTAGTAGCCCAAGCTCCCTACTCAATTCCTTCTCTCTATTCCCCATCATAGGTCACAGCCCTCCCCACCTTCTCAGCTCTCGACCAACTCTAAAGCACCCAGACCGCCCAACTAACCAGTGATCTCCTTTAAGCCAATGATCCCAGACAATCAACACTTTTTTGACTCAACTTCCTCTACCTAGAACCCTCACTCGACCGTCTCCCACTTACACATCTCCACCTCTTCATCAAAACTGCCACCACCAAACCAACCGACCACCAACTACCTTCTCACTCTATCTCTCTCATTCTCCTCTCTTTCTACCCTCTTTCTCTCTCAATCTCACTTTCTCTCTTAGAATGGAGAGATACTCTCTCCCCCCCCTCTTTCTCTCTGACACCCTCTTCCTCTCTTTCTTTAACTCTCTGTCTTTCCCTCTTTCTCTCACAACTTCCATTCTCTTTCTTTCTCTGAAAAGAGAGAGAGTGCTTTCTCTCTCTAACATTCTCTCACTCTCTTCCTTTCTCTCTATAAAAAAAAGAATATTTATCTCTTCCTCTACAACTCCCTTCTCTCCCCACCTCTCTCTCTCTCTCTCTCTCTCTCTCTCTCTCTCTCTCTCTCTCTCTCTGATGCAGTCAAGATTTATCGTTTTATGTTTTTTTTATTTTTCTTGTGCTTTGAACGCTATGTAATTTTATTTTGTTTACCCGGTGATTGAACACAACCCATGATCATGCTGGGTTCGGTGCTCTCAGGTTGGTTAACACCATTATCCTACCACTTGTGTTGATCTTGCTTCCTTGCTCATTGGTGGCTAGTTGGGTATTCAATTTGGGCTATTTTTCTTTATAGGGCTTGGCCCATTTCTTCCCCATGTTGGGTGGTTGTTTGGTCTTCCCCATGCTGGTTATTTTCCCCATGTTGGATGGTTGTTTGGTCTTCCTCATGCTGCCTGTTTTCCCCGTGCCGGCTGTTTGGTATTCACCCTTGCTGGCTATTCAGTTTTCCCCTTGCCGATTCCTATGCCAAGTGTTTTGACTTCTCATTATGAGGGTTGACTAGGATGGTTTCTATTGGTTATTTTGGTGGCACATTTAAGTGAGCAATTTAATGCCTTTTCCCTTCTATATAATGTGGTTGATTTGCTGTTGGAGGAGGTTTTTTGAATGGTAAACAAGTTCAAACCTGAGGGTTTCTTCCTAGCTTGCAAGCTATCTTCTTCCTAATCCTTGTTCTTCTTCTCAGTCTTCTTCTACTTTTTCTCTCCATCGTTTTCCTTCCACCTGTATCTTTCTTCTCTAAATATTGAGTCGTAAGGTATGTTATGCCCTGTTCTATTGGTATTTGCCGGAGGAGTAAAAGCCCATGCTAGATCATAATTTCTTTGGTGAATCTCTAATTTGTCCTTTCCTTCAAGCATATTCTCTAATTTGTGTTTGTATGTGAGGTGACCAGTAGTGGTTGTTCAGAGCGTGTTTTAATTTATATGTTTTATTTCTTTTTTCTTCTTTCTTGTGCAACTTCCTAACCATTTGCCCATCTTTGTTTCCTACTTAGTTCACATTGTTTGGTGTTGCTTATGCGTTATTGAAAGGAAGTATATTAGTTTGCATTCCTAGTATTCTCCTATTTGATTTTAGAACCTAGCTTGCATCTCTATATATATAATACTTATAAAAAACGAAAGCTCAAAAAATATCCAAAAAAATTTAAAGCTTGTGTGCTCTCTTTCACCATAAAACTCGCCATCATGTAGTGTGCATAAGATATAATACGAAATCTCAAAATTAAGTACTCAGGTAAATTGTTCCAGCAAAGTGGAAAAATTTATAAAATAAGTACACATGTGCATTGTTCCAACATAGAAGAAAAATTCTAAATTTTCCCTAGTGCATGTGACGAACACTTATGGGCACTTTTTTTTTAAACATGATGGGATAGAAGATCCCCCTACCACGTTGTCTTATGACACTTACCATGTATATTTTTTAAAGCTTGGTGGGAAGGCTTAGTACCTCAAAGACACCCATACAAGGGAGCGATGCTAAGAGGTGACAAAATTCAGAATAAATGAACTTACAAAGAACTTAACATTAAAAAACATTTTTTAACAAAAAATGCAACTGAAATAGAAGTATAAAAGTTCCAAATAAGAACAAACATTGGAATGAAAATGAAGTTCCGGGGGACTTATAGAGAACACAACAATTTGAGCGTGAAATGAACCTCCCCTTTGCACATGAACAATCAAAACTTAACTCAAACTAAACTTGAATATTAAAATGAACAATCTAACCATCTTATTTATAGAGGGAGAATACTATGTAAATGCACCGAAAGGCATGCAAAGGCACCATATAGACACATAAAAAGCACGCAATTAGATTGAAAAATATGCGAGCACATTGTGCAAATGCACTGAAAAGTATACAAATGTGTCGTGTAGGGACACTGAAAAAAAAATGCAACTACACTGAAAAGAATGCAAGTGTACCGTAAATGCATCAAAAAGTAACCAAGTGCATTGTGTGGGTGCATCAAAAAGCATGCATATATTTTGAAAAATATGCACACACATTGTGCAAATGCACGGAAAAGGATGTAAGTGCATCATTTAAGCACACAAAAAAACATGTATACATTAAAAAAAGTGTGAATGCATCACAAATGCAGCAAAAATATCAAAGTTTATCATGCAAACACACTGAAAAGCGTGCATATATATCATGCATACACATAAAAAAGCACGTAGGTAGATTAAAAAGTGTGCGAGTCTAAATGTGCAAATGTATTAAAAAGCGTGCTAAGAAAATGCTTAATGCATGCTAAATAGATTAATTAATGCTAGGTGAATATCAGTGCTAAGAAAATTTTAAATGTTGATGATGATGAGATTAAATTGAAAAAAAAAGAGTCAATAAAAGGTCATGTCGAATGGGATAGATTAACAGATTATGATGATCTACATAGGGAGAGAAAAAAACTCTGACGAGATGGGCCTCCATATGGAAAAAAGAGAGTTCCCGATTCTCATCCTAGAAAGTTGATACTATAAGATTTAACCTTGAGGTCGAGGGCCATTGATGATTGAAATGTTTTGGATTGTTCAAATTTTATCACAGATTTTTAGGGTCGATCTGCTAGTTGATGACCAATGATATAAATGAGAAAAAAGTCTACAATGTATTATATGACATTTCTATGGAATTAATGAGTAATTAAAAATGAGAAAATAAAATGTTGAAAATGATGCAAATAATTGATAAATAGACTACACTTCATGATTTAACACTTGATATATGCATTTCATATTCTTATAGACACTCATGCTCATTACTTAAAATTAAGTCATTTGTTTATTTAAATATCAAAGCAATTTTTATTTAAAATTTATTACTACACTATATTAGCTATATCTATACTTAGAAATGCTTATATGTTATGGTTCAAAAGACTAGCATGCCTATTATTATTTCCTTTTGGTATTTTTGAACTTTATTTTAGAATTATGAGAAAAGGACCAAATGGTCTCTCAACTCTTTGTGAGGGACCAAAATAATCCCTAACTATTTTGAGGGACCAATTTGGTCCCTCAACTCCTCCAAAGGAGACTATTTTGGTCATGCCGTCAATTTTAAATGGAAAACTGAGATGGGCAGGAGGGTATTATCGGAACAAGCAAAGAAGAAGCGCGCGAACGGAAGAAAGATGGCTACCTTCGCAACGAGCAAGCTCCCGTCATTGTCGTTACTTCTAATCGCATTCGATTTGGCCAAAGAAGGGTGTGAATGGAAGAAAGATGGCTCCTTCGCAAAGAGCAAGTTCCCGTCGTCGTCGTTACTTCTGAACGCAGTCGATTTGGCCGAAGAAGTGTGCGAATGGAAAAGATGGATACCTTCGCAACGAGCAATCCCCCGTCGTCGTCATTACTTCTCATTGAACAGACGAACAATAAAGTGTGATTTCGGATCCGACAGGAAGGAATGTTGTCGAAGGAGGCGAAGAAGTTATTTAGCTAGTCGTTCAAAACTCTATCCATCAAGTGAAGGACGTGAAGTCGAAGAGCAACGAACAGTGGAGAAAGGGTAAAGAAAAGTTAAAAAAAATTAATTACAAATATAACATAATTAATAAATAATTAATTACTTAAATTAATTGATAATTAATTTAAATTTAATTATATTTTTTATATTAATTATTTGGTAACAATAATTAAAATTAATAATTATAAATATAATAAACAACCCCTAAGAGTTGCCGAGAGTTGAGAAAAGAAAATTTTGATTTTTATTATTAAAGAAATTATGTATAATTTCAAAAACTAAAATTATATATAATTTTTTTATTAAATAAAAGTTTAATAACAATTTTTTTACAAAAATTGAATTTCTAAAAAATTATATTTATTAAATATTTTAATTAAAAAAGATTAAATTACACTTATACTTAACATCATCAACTCTATCATTAGATGGCAGGACTAAAAAATCCTATTTGGAGTTGACGTACCAAATTGGTCCCTGACAATAGTTGGGGACTATTTTGATCCCTCACAAAGAGTTGAGGGACAATTTTGGTGCTTTTCTATTATAATTAGTTATCATGTAAAGTATTTAGCTCATCAGATATTATGATGAATATTTTTCAAGAAAATAGAGGAGAAACAACCATAGGCAGGTGACTGAACTTATTCTGTACCTCAGCATTATAGATGAATGTAAATTTTTGAAAAGTAGTATAAAAAATAATACACAATATGTAAATTAGAAAATTTTTGTATATAAAAATTTTCTATAAAATTATTAGATGCTCTATAGTCTATTTTGATGATTTAAAATACGCATACTTTCATATCAATGAATACAGTGAGATATATTTTTATGACGATTTAACCCGCTTATTTTTCACACACTTAATCCCGATTAGTAAAGTCAATATGGGCACAACAACATCAACATCTACCTTTATCCCGTAGGGTTGGCGAAGTTAGGATGAGTGCTGATAGGAAATGTGTCTGACTAGACTGTTCGTCTCTTTTATGCCTCATGGTTAACTAGAAAGAGGACAAAATGGAGTGTAACATGAAACTACCATATTGAGCTACTAAGATGGCAAGAATCAATATAGAGGAAGAATTTGACAGAGAGAAGTAAATTGATAAGATCAACAGAGTAAATGCCTCAATGGAAGAGAGCCAAGAGATGGTGGAAAAAAGAGGCCTCATGACTGCATCAAGAGAAGCAATTGATTGCCCCTCAGATTTAAAAAAAAAGCAAGTTCCTAAGAGAAAGAAATTCTATGCAAAAGTCATTTCTTTTGAATAATCAATCAACTTCTAATTACCGATAAATGAATACTACACATAATACCATTTATAATGGCATAGATAATTTAATCCTAAAAGCATTGCCAAATGCCAAGCTATCCAAATAACAAATATCTACTTTACCCTAAACAATCTACAAAAAAACAAACAAGGGTGACTAAGCTATCCAAAGCTTTCCCAAGCCTAAATTGACACAAATAATGGCTCGACTTCCATATTATTAAAGTAGGCACGTAGCACTGCATTAATATCTCATTCTTTTATTTGTCATTGATCATCATGTAATTTAGCATTTATCCTTGTCCTTTATGCCATTTGTTATCCTAATAATAGTCTTTAAGTCGTTGGTCCAAGGGTTTTTTTTGTAATTTTTGTTGGATATTTCCATGAATTCTAGCTTACAAACTTTATGTTATTGATTACTATTGAATGCATTTTTTCAGCTCTCTGCTTCCTCTCTGGTTTGATTTTGTCTCTCATTTCCCTAGTCTCTCTATTTGAAACTCCTCTCTCTCTCTCTCTCTCTCTCGCTCTAACTGATCTTTCCCTCACTTCTCTTGGCTCAACATCTCTCTCGCACAAACAACCAACTCTAAAAGCCCTGCTGCTGCATCCAACATCACATTACAACTTCAAACCTTGATATGCTACTAAAAAGAAATAAATATTGTAATATAGATATCCAATCCACATCCTGCACATTAACATACCTAATTCAAAACATTATCCCGTGTTCAACAAGCATAGATTGGCTCTGAAATGCTAAATGAAACTTTGTTAAAAAACATAAGACACGCTACCTCAACAAGTGAAATTTCACCCAAATGATCTTGCAATGAGATAAAAATTAACATAAAACAACATAGAGAACATACATAGATTGATATAAGTGAGCTTGCTTGCAGTCTACATAGAGTAACCACAAAAAAATGTTGATTATAACTACCGATGCAATTTAAAAAAAATACCTCCCAATGAGTCCTGACAGAGGGCCATTTGTAATCCTGCATGTCCCACACCAAATCATTACTTCAAAGAATCAAACTGTAAGATAATAAAAAATATGTATACGAACATACTAAAACTATCTACTGCCATCACTTACCCGCTTGATATTCCCCCACCTGCGGAGAAACCACCACTTGGGCGCTCAACCAGATTCATAACCAAATCAACCTTCCGTCCATCTGAATAATACACAAAGTCATAAGTAGTTTATAATGAAAATAATTGAAGCACAAAAAGGTAGAACTTGATATCATTTTAAGCTAAGGTCTTATTTGGTTGCATGTAATGGGAAGCGGGTAATGGGAAGTGAAGGAAGTAGACCAATTTGGCTACTATGAAATAATATGAATGAATACATGATCAAATGTAATAAATAATAATTCTATTTTTTTTCTTGCATGAACATAACAATTAGATTACATTATAGTGATGAATATTAAATATCATATTATGCAATAAAAAAATAGATACATTATTAATAATATTTCATCTAAATATATTGTTATGTGCAAAAGTATTTTCAATATTTTGAATTTTCATTAATTTTTATATTTATAATTATGTTTTTTTAAGTATGCATGTGAGTTCATACAAGAATACTTGAATATGCATATGTATGGATAAAAGAATAAATATGCAAATATTATATTCTCACACACTCATATATATATATATATATATATATATATAATCACATACCTTAGTGGAACCAGACAATAAAGACAAGTATGTATGATCTTTACCCGCATACCTCAGTGGAACCAAACAATGAAGATAAGGCTGTACAATATTTCCATTGGAAGAGCATTGCTATATTCAAATTTGAGTCACCTGACACTTCGTTTCTATTATGCGCTAGTGTAAACATTCAAATATCAATCCCACATTCATTCAATTATATTTTTCATTGTAAGTTCTTTTTACCATCATTGTTACTCTGTATTTCTTCAATTCAAGCTTCATTGACATTGGAAACTACTAGCCTTGATTTGACTGACGATGGAACTTACAATCAATTGAGTTTAGGAATCAAAATGAGAGTTTTGTACGTGTATTAAGATATATAAGAATTGTACAAAGATTATGGTTCACTTAACGAAAGTGCTGGTCCACTTCATAACTTTGTGGAACAAAAGAACTTGTGATCCACTTTCTGCATTATACTTCAATAAACAAGGTATTTTTTTTTAAAAGATTTGAAGCCTAAACCACAACTTTAATGATCAAAGATAATAGCACTCAACCAAATGGTTAGCCACTTCACTAGAGAAGAGCAAGTTGGTTGTGGGCTCCGAAAATTCGGCCCCGGCCTCCGCCCGGCTTTTTTGTTTTCTTCGGGGGGAGTTTTAACAGATTTAAGTTCCGGGATAAATTTTGGAAGGCAGATGAGATAGTAGATAAGACACTACCCAGAGATTTCGCCCTCATTTTGCGAGGACTTTATGATCTGAGTTCTGGTTTCCTATAGGCGCAAGCCCCTATAGTTAATTACCCCTCCCGGTAACGAGAGAGAACTTTCGATTAAGGCTAGTCGTCAATCAGATACGTAAAGACACGAATTATCTGGCATATAGTAGCAGCAATGGGTTGAAGGTTTGAAAGTTTGAAGATTTGAGAATTTGGAAAGTTGGGAGATTTGAAGATTTAATATTTAAAATTGAAAATTGCACCATCTTGCACTTAAAGCGGAAGGTGGGGGAATGGATGATAGACCCGATCAAGATCCCATGGTTCCGTCGTCCCGGGCCATCGTGGTCCCTGGTCTACTTAGTCAGACGAGGTAGTCGACCCAACCTGACAGAAGGATCCTTGTCGGCAGCCATGGGTTGCTTCGTCCAAGGGTACCTTGCAGACCTGGGGGGAATATTTGTCTAAGGGGACAAATTTGAATCCACCTTAGCTAACAGAGGGCTTTGTACCCTATCGATCATATCCTATTGATTCATATCTCAAGGATTTGATGCCATTGGGGAGCATACGGGCTCTGGCCATAACCATAATATAATGGTGCCCTTTGGCGGCAACCACCTGGTTCAGAGGGCCCCGAGTCATAACCGTTTATCCTGCAGTGTCATTTGGCGGCGAAACTGCCGGTTAGAGGACTCGTACCACGTCCTTGCTGGCAGGAGATTATTTGAGAATGGATCCTAGTGATATTCTCGACTAGGCATTAGCTCTTTGTGAGCTGAAGTAAATTTTAAATTGTCCACCTTGGCAAACTGTTGCGGAGGATGGATGGATTTTGCTCTAAGCGGTTTGATAGTTGAATTTCAATTTTTAAGTATCTGGAGTTGGAAGGATTTTTGGATTTTGGGATTGTTTGGAGTTTGGAGTTTTGGATTTTTATGGGAGTTTGGGTGGTATTTAGAATAATCTGTGTGGACCCCTCCGGTTGAGATTTGCATTCAACACGGCCATCATCGGGGTGTGGGGTCATTCATATTTTTATGTTTTGAACCTTGTCGACTCTGCCTAGTGATTGACAGAGGATCGGGTTTCGTAGGCTTTATGCCCTTGTTATTGAATTCTCTTGATTATAGGCCTTGAAGGCCTAATATGAATGTAAAATAAATATCCCGGTCGATCTCGCGATCGCATATTTATTTGATAGTTCGAGCCGTGTCAACTCCTATTTACCTGAATAGAAGGATCGGGCTCGAACCTGAATTTACTTGTTGACCCGCGCAGCATCCCTAGACGTCACGTGTGTACCAATAACACGCTCGTCGGGGCCCATGCGGGTGTATGCCGATGGATGCATTACACATGATACATTCATATGCATGCATAATTTTTGAAATACAATTATAGTGTCGAATGGCACACTAGAGTGAAACCCTCTGCTTATACAGCATGAGGATTTGAAATGCAATATCAATGTCAAATGACATACTATAGTGAAACCCTCTGCTTATACAACAGGAGGATTTGAAATGCAATATCAATGTCAAATGACATACTAGAGTGAAACCCTCTGCTTATACAGCAGGAGGATTTGAAATACAATATCAATGTCAAATGACATACTAGAGTGAAACCCTCTGCTTATACAACAGGAGGATTTGAAATGCAATGTCAATGTCAAATGACATACTAGAGTGAAACCCTCTGCTTATACAGCAGGAGGATTTGAAATACAATATCAATGTCAAATGACATACTAGAGTGAAACCCTCTGCTTATACAGCAGGAGGATTTGAAATGCAGTATCAATGTCAAATGTCATACTAGAGGATATGTAAAATGCACGTATATAAGCTCTTAGATTCGCACATACGATGCGCTTATATGTAATGCAGGATGATATACATTCATAACCCATCACGCCTATTATAATACACGTATAAGGGATATTTTAGAATATTTGCATGCTGCGTAGAGGGGTGTCCGGCTGGTTAGGCAATTTACTAGATCAGTGAAGCCTTATTTCGAGTTTTGCCGGTGCCCCATATTTGTTTGTACGAGGGATTGTAGATCCGGTGGCATGATGTCGTATTTTAACAACCCGTGGTCTTTTACTACCAATGCCCAGGAAGTTTAGTTCGAATTTGCTCGACCATCTCCTCCATTCTCATGTGAGGTCCCCTTCTCCTGGGAGGGTTTTATCCGAACATATGCTTGCACTCTTTGGTTGAGCCTCATCGGTGGGGACGGTACGGCAGTACCCTCGGTAAGCATGGTACGTCGTATTGCAACGCCAAGCTTCGAAGATTATTCGCACTTCCAAGGCCTATTAATATCAGAGATGTTTTCTCTTGGACAAAAGGCAAAGAAGGAACTTTGGAACACCAGGAAGTTTAGTTCGAATTTGCTCAAACATCTCTTCCATTCTTACAGGAGATGTCCCTCTTGCGGGAGGATTATGTCCGAGAGGTCAACTGGTATTCACACTCACCATGTGTCCTTATATACATTTATGTCCACAGGGGTTCCCCATGATCACAATGTACCCACTGTTGTTATCCACAAATAGATCATGCTTATGTATAGGGACTGGTCGTGTTTAATATGATCTCTTAGAAGTATTCGCAGAAGAGCCATTGTTCCTGCACTGTATCCACCTGTCACCAATCTCAGGTGGTGTTGATTGTACTTATTTGCAGTGACAGGTCCTCCGCTATCAATTGCCAGTGTTGCCTTTTTCAATTAACAGGCACTATTTGTTTGCATGATCAGTCTTTAATTGCTCCAGGTGGGTAGTACTTGTACATTTCATAGTTGACTGATGTTTAAGTCAATCACATTTGAAAGTCCACCACGAGTCTCCTGCTGTTAACTTGGTGTTTGTTCAAATAAACAAATTTATCACTTATCTTTTGCATTTTGATTATTATTGTACATTTTAGCATTTGGGGTTCTGTTCCCTGTAGTTCAGTTCAAGTCCCTTGTTTGTTCAGCTCGGATTCAGTCCTCTAATTGTTCGAGTTCTATGCACTTCTGTTCGAGTACTGGTCTTTTGTATTGTTGCTCAAGTTAGATGTTCTTTATTGTCCAGGTCATGTGTACTTCAGTGTAAATTTCGGCAGCATCCTGACATATCCCCCGTTTGGGGGAAATGTAGGGAGCTGGGCCTTCCCACCACGCTACAAGAGCGTGTATGGGGTCTCCAACAGTAACAGTACGAGGGCACCAGTGGTTTTCCCTACCACGCTACAAGAGCGTGTATAGGGCTTACCCACCTCGTCGTATGCCTCGCACCGGGCTCCCTCCTACCGTGCTACAAGAGCGCGTATAGGTGGTTCTCCGGTCCGCTGCAAATGACGAGAACAGGGATCTGAGTACAGAGATTATACCTGCGCGGGATTGACGGTGTTGATGTCGATGTCGAGGTCGAGGACTGTCCCCACCGCGCTACGAGAGCGCGTATAGGGCTTACCTGCCTCGTCGTACCTGTTGCACTGGATTCCCCCCCACCGTGCTACAAGAGCGCGTATAGGGGGTCCACCAGCGCATCAAGCGCGTCGAGAGCAGGATTTGGGGTTTAGAAAGTTATACCTTACGTAATAGTCGCCGGAGAGGTCGGTGTCAAGGTCGAGGACTGTCCCTACCACGCTACAAGAGCGTGTATAGGGCTTACCTGCCTCGTCGTACCTGTTGCACTGGATTCCCCCCCCCACCGTGCTACAAGAGCGCGTATAGGGGGTCCACCAGCGCATCAAGCGTGTCGAGAGCAGGATTTGGGGTTTAGAAAGTTATACCTTACGTAATAGTCGCCGGAGAGGTCGGTGTCAAGGTCGAGGACTGTCCCTACCACGCTACAAGAGCGTGTATAGGGCTTACCTGCCTCGTCGTACCTGTTGCACTGGATTGCCCCCCCCCCCCCCCCCACCGTGCTACAAGAGCGCGTATAGGAGGTCCACCAGCGCCTCAAGCGCGTCGAGGACAGGATTTGGGACTTACCTTGCGTGTGTCGTCGGCGACGGTGTCGGCTCGTGGAGGCAAGAAAGGTTTTCATCATTTTTTTTTAATTATAATTAATTAAAATTTCATTATAATTAACAATGATTAAAAAATAATTAAAGATAATTAATTTAAAATAATTAATCATTATTAATATAAATTAATTACAATTAATTAAAATAATTAATTATAATTAATAGAAATTTATTTTGATTAATTAAAATAATTAATTATAATTAATAGAAATTAATTACAATTAATTAGATAATTAATGAAAATAAACAAAAATTAATTATAATTAATCATAATTAAAAATAATTAATTATTATTAATTAAAATTAATTATAATGAATTAAAAATAATTAATCAAAATTAATGCTTAATTATTTTTACTATTAATTATATAAATTAAAATTAATTTTTTTTAATTAATCACAAAAATAATAATTAAACAGGACTTGATTATGATTTAGGCGGGATTTGGACCAGATTAGAGTAGGATTAGGATATCATTTGAGCAGGATTTAAACTAAATCCCTTAATCCCCCCTCTCTGAGTTCGGCACTTTCACGGGATTTGGCTGGAGAGGTGCGTGAAAGAGGGAAAGTTACCTTCGTAGCTAGCGAACTCCAGCCGCTGCTTCCGATCCGCAGGAAGGGCAAGTCGTTGGAGCGAGCGAAGTCGAACAGGGAGGGAGCCGGAGAAGTGCGCGGAAAGGAGAAGGTTACTTCCACAGCAGGCGAGCTTCGGTTGTTGCTTCCGATCAAAGCGTCGCAACTTCCGATCCGTAGGAAGGAAAAGTCGGAGACGGAGCGAAGTCGGACAACACAGAGGAAGCCGAAGAAGCTTCGTAGGATTTACGAGATCTTCACTGCAAGCGAGTTCCCAATTGTTGCTTCCGGTCAGAATGTCGTAACTTCCTTTCCAACAGGTCGGGAACGTCGTCGCAGGGGTGAAGCCGGGAAAGCACGCAGGAAGGGAGGAAGTCACTGTTGCAGCAAGCGAGCTTCAGTTGTTGCTTCCGATCGTAATGTCCTAACTTCCGATCCAACTTCGGTATTTAACGACGCCAGACAGTGGTTGGGTAGGACGAGCAGATCGCGGAAATCATGCGATTGGCATCGTCGACGTGCGAGTCCTGTACGAAAAATGGTGTCGGGTCGTGCGTAAGTCGTGCGTAAAGCGGAGATCGCGGGAGAAGCGGCCTCGTCGTGCGAATTCCGGCGCTAGGCAGGTACGTAGGATTTTTTTTTTCTTTTTTTTTTTTGATTCAGTAACGAGGTCAACATTGGTATAGAACTAACCAGTTTCCTTAGATCAAAATAAGGACTCACTAAAATGGACGCTTCACCTTCTTGTATAAAATCATAAAATATCAGGCTTCCAGAACAAAACATTTGTCATGAAAATCTAAAAGTGTAAACTAGTCGAAAGAATAAAAAGTGAAAATTAAGATTAGCATTTGAATATTAGTGGTTCTGAGGCTTATGTATTATTTTATGTTTTTTTATATAACATGCCTATATGATGATGATATTATTGAGAACATTTTGTGTTAGGTTCATCTTTTTCTCTACTGCAAGTCCTTTCTATCCAGCTCTTGAATTCAGTAATTTAGTTCTTTCCTATTCCATGTTTTAGCCCATGGTTCATTCACAGTATTTTCATTCCAGCCTATACTTTGGAAAGTGTCATTGTTTCACGTGCCTTGAGCTTTTTCTTTGATATATTGTTGTAGCAGAGAATTGGACTTGGGTAAAACTTTTTTTTTCTGGGCAACCATTGGATTCCTTTATTAAACGGCACATTCTACTGTAGAAGAAAATTGGTGCATGGTGTCCGTAATGCCCAACAGCTTTGCTCGGCTGTTTCATTCAATCTATGGGCATCATAGCTTTGCTCGATTATTTCCTTCCTTTCTTGAGAATATAATGTAGCTGGGAAAATCAGTTGTTGTTGTCAATGATTCTAATGATGGAAATTCTTTGTTGCGGATAAAACTAAGGTTTGAAATTTGTTGTCCTTGCTGAAGTTCAAAACTGCTGAATTGAAACTTAGTATTTTTTTCCCAAAAAAAAAAAACTTAGTATTAGGCAAAATCTTAGAGGACTTGGAGAAATTAATTGAAAAATACTTAAGAGTTTTTTTTAGGTTATAAATAGAACCCTAAGAAGTAAAAAATAATTGAAATATTGGATAATGAGATAAAATTATGTTTCCTCCCAATTCTTGTGTTTTGCAAATCTTCAAAACAACTTTAATGAAACTATTCTCCTTAGATCGAAGTAAGGTCTGAATCTTCTAACAGGTAACTTACCTCATTTGTTCTTGCTTCTAAATTATTTAGTGATTGGTGTGTGTTATTAATAATTTCTTAAGTTTAATACGTGCCAGTTTCTTTTCTGAAGTGTGAGTTTGATTCGCTACACAGTTTTATACCGATTATCAGAATTTTTGCGGAATTTTAGATTTTGACAACTTTCAAATATTGCTAAGAATATATATCTTTTTTTTTTTTTGGGTTCTAAAAGTGACCAATCTTTACAAAAACTGAAATTCAAAACCTGTGAATTAAGATCTTTTGAGTAGTTGTTTGCGCTTCTCATCCCATGTTCGCACTAGCAAAAACTCTAGACCATAAGACATCCAACACAAACTAACAATATAGCTATGGATGTGCCTTATGACTAGAAGTGAGGTTCAACATTTGAACCAATTAACATATCATCATAAAAATGAGATTTTAACCATCTTGTAAACCAAATTAAAAAAATAACTAGAAAATCAAAAAAGTAAGCATTGCAATAAACCAAGTTACTAACCTACTTAAACACTTCGGAAGTTGAGTAACTTTGGCCATGAGAACAGACTAATGAATATAGCCTTAATGAAGAAACCACTCACAATTATGTTAGGCGACAAGAAATTCCCCATGAAAAAACCAAGATAGAAATCAAGGGAAATATGCCAATGAAAATTATGTCATGTATAGCGACAACTTTATGAAACTAATGGAGACAACCAAGAAAGTTAAAATTGATGCATCTACCTACGATGGGAGATAAATTCTAAGGTTTTTTTTTTTTCATTCTCACTAGACATTTGCAAGAGGATGTACCTTGGTGTATGCTTTTTGCTGATGATATTCTTCTTGTTGATAATACTAGAGAGGGAGTTGAAGGTAAACTTGAATTATGGAGGTCAACCTTAGAGTCTAAAGGTTTTCGCTTGAGTAGATCTAAAACGGAATATATAGAGTGTAAGTTTAGTAGTAATAGACCTAGTGAGGGGATTGTGACTTTGGGCGATCAAGTCATTAATAAGAGTACATGTTTTAGATATCTTGGATCTATGGTTCAGAGTGATGGTGAAATAGATGGGGATATTATCAACAGAATTCAAGTTAGATGGTTGAAG
This sequence comes from Dendrobium chrysotoxum, assembly GCA_019925795.1. Classification (NCBI taxonomy): domain Eukaryota; kingdom Viridiplantae; phylum Streptophyta; class Magnoliopsida; order Asparagales; family Orchidaceae; genus Dendrobium; species Dendrobium chrysotoxum. The sequence goes on along the minus strand of CM034312.1, from coordinate 70,341,188 downwards.
TGGAGGAATGCATCATGCTTGTTGTGTGATAGAAAAGTCCCCCTCAAATTTAAGGGAAAATTCTATAAGATGGTGGTGAGACATGCAATGCTTTATGGTGCCAAATGTTGGACATTAAAAGAGAAGCATAATATTAAGTTAAGTGTTGCAGAGATGAGGATGCTCAGGTGGATGAGTGGCTTTATCCTTAGAGATAGAATACGAAATGAGCATATACGTGAAAAGGTTGGAGTAGCTCCAGTGGAAGATAAGATTAAAGAGAGTCGCCTTAGATGGTTTGGTCACATAAAATGGCGGCCTTCCGATGACCCGGTTAGGAAAGTAGAGGTATTAGATTTGACTTATATTAAGAAATGTAGAGGTAGACCGAAAAAGACTTGGATAGAAAATATTAGAAATGATCTTTCTTTATTAGATTTAAATGAGAATTTGACTTTTAACAGGACACAATGGAGAAAAAGGATTCATGTAGCCGACCCCACGTAGTGGGATAAAGGCTTGATGTTGTTTGTTGTTGTTGTAATGGATATGGACTTCTTTGATTGCAAAAAGATGTTTTGAGCCAAAAGTAAAGTTTGTGAAACTAAAGCTAACTGGATAAATCAAAATGGACTTAGTGGGTTGGAAAGACAAGGAAATATCAGGACTAGATCCTAGCATTGCTCGGGCTGCAACGAAAATATTGTTGAAAGAAAAATATATGCATTTATTTTATTAAGATCAAATCCATGATGAATTTAAATCACTGAAACAAGAAATGAAGACTGCAACTGAATACATGAATAAATTTAAAATAAGGGAGGACCTAATAAACAATAATTTCTAGGTTTAGATATGGCTTATGATCTAAGCTTTCAAGTCAGCTAATATTAATTCACCTGAGGCGGCCTTTCAATTAGCCTTGAATTTTGAAAATTTTGAAATTTTTTCTCACCAAAAGTATTTTTGTCATGAGCTAGAAATGTTTCTTTTTTTAATCTAACTCAAACAGCTGTTTCTAAAGGGAGTAATATTACCATTAACAAATATTCTAAAGAAAAAAAATATGTAACTACTGCATTTGAATTAAAATGGGTCACTCTAAAAGTGAGTACCCAAGTAGAAATATGTGTATTGATGTTGAAAAAGAAGACAATGAGGATGGTGAAAGTGACAAAGCACATGTATTTGATGAAGAGATCAATGATTCTAAAAAAGCTTCAATCAAGAATTCCTTAAATGTCATGCAATTTATGCAATACATCATTATCATACCTAAAGTTAAACTTGATTGAAAAACAACTTCCATCTTTCAAACATTATATAAGCATTGCAAAAACTTACATAAACTCACTATTAATAAAGAAAGCTACATAAATATTGTTACTAGGTTTTCCAAATAATATGTGAATTTGAAAGTTGGACCACACACGCAGCCTTACAAAATAGTACTCAAAGATGATTGGTATGCATTCAATTTGCTATCAGTAGTGATAGGATTTGTTGTAATGTTTTACTTATGGATATTGCATATGTCACTATAGGTAGATCATTGTTGTATAGTTTGGATGTGGCTCTCTTTGAAAAGTCTAATACTCGTGTATTTAAGATCAATGATTATAAAGATTATTAAAACTAAGAGTCCACGTCAAAAGAATCAAGTACTCCCAACAAACTAAATAAAGGTTAGTATACCTTAAGCAATAATGCTTCTGATGAGAGTGAAATTAAGGAGTAATTTAACTGTTGATAAGTGTTGAATTGAGTAAACATGTAATTAAGAGCATGCATATGCCTAAGCATGTCAACCAAATACCATCTGAATCAAGAATTTTCTTTATGAACTACCAAATGAATTACCTTTACTTATAGATTAACAACATGCTATTAACTTGATTCTTGGATCATCATTACCAAATTTACCACATTAGTAGATGAATCTTATTGAACATCTAGAACTTACAAAACAAGAGGAAAAGTTGCCTATTAAAGGATTTATAAGGGACAAGTCCATGTGAAGTACTTTCATTACTTACACGATAGCACCTAATAAGAATGGTAGATAAAGGATTTATGTGGATAATCGAGCAATTAGCAAGATTACTGCAACCTCATTTTTGAATGAGGTCAATGCTCTCCCTTTCTCCTAGGTTATTCTTAGTATTTAGGTCTCCCTACCTTAATATAGAAGTGACATATAGGAGCTTAGGAGGAGACTCAAGGACTTAGTTTTGACTAGCCCTATAAACCCAAAACCCTATTGGATACTCCCTAGTAGCTTTAGGAGGATGTCCAGCCAAACTAAGACCCAAGCCCAAGGATAAACCCTAGGTTTGAAATAAAAAAAAAACTCTGAAATTACCAAATTGCCCTGAGCTTGCCTTAGTGACCCAAACGCAACCGATTGAGCTTAACGTTCACTCTAAAAAGTCCAAATTCACATTTGAGTCATTTAGAGTCAATATTGATTCTTGGTCAATCACTTTGACCGAGGTAAATCTTGGTGGGCCCAAAATTACCAAAATACTTATATCCTAACCTTTGGGCCATCTTTGGTCAAATCAAACGATTTGATCCAAAACTTAAATCTAGTTGATTCCAAACCTTCTAGGGATTAATAAGACTCATCATGGACTCATGGTCAACCCCTGTTGACTTTGTTGACCATAAGTTGACATAAAATCTTTAAAATACCCAAATCACCCTTAAAGAATTTAAACTAGCTATCCTAGGTTAGAGACTAACTAGACAATAGGGTTAGGTTCCAAGCCTCTTAAACCCATCTTTGAACTCACCTAAACTCAATCCAACCCATGGTCAATTTACCAATCGTCAACCTTAGTTGAACATGGTTGACCAAAATTAGCAAAAATGCCCTTTAAGACACTTTCGAACCTTGCCTATGAAATGAACCAAATCTACTCAACCCCATGACCCCAAACCTTGGCCATAGGTTCCTAGGATCTAAAACTAGCTGACCTAGCCAACCCAGCCCTTGGGCTAACCCAAATTTCTCATTTGGGCTAATCCAAGTTGACCCAAATAGGTCAAAATCCAATTAAGCCTAGCCCATCCCAAATCAACCAAACCTATTTTCTCTAATGAACTCCCTGAAGGTTCTACAGAGCATGCTAGGTTAGCTAGCCACCTAGCATTTCCTTAGAAGCCAAACCAAGAGGTGGCTGAGAACCCATGTTAAATCACCTCACCCAACCGGCCAAGCCAGCTCACCCCAACTCTTGGCTCGACCTTAGAGCATTTTATGGTAGTTCCCAAACCATCTCTGACAATTGCAACAGTTGGCAATGGCTACAATTCTATAGAAAGGTTTTAAAGAAAATGAAACATGGAAAAACAGTTGAACCCAATGATATCCCAATAGAAGCATGGAAATGCTTAGAAAATCAATAAATTTATTGGCTTACTAAACTCTTTAATATTATTATGAAGATTAAAACAATGTCAGATGAGCAAAGAAATAGTATGTTGATTCTTATTCTTAAGAATAAAGATGATGCATAAAAGTGTGCAAATTATAGAGGAATTAATTTAATTTTTCATACAGTAAAATTATGAGAGTAATTGAGCATAGGCTACAAGTTACGACATGAAACTAATGTTTCTCAAAATCAATTTGGATTCTTGCAGGACAAGCCTACTATTCACTGAGAGGCTTGATAGAAAAGTATAGAGAGAGTAAGGAGAATATACATATAATATTTATTTATTTAGAGAAAGCATATGATAAAGTTTCAAGAGAAGTGCTCCGAAGAATTCTAACAAAGAAAGGAGTTAATAATGCTTATATTCAAGTCATTAATGATATGTAAACAAGAGCTATTAGTAGTGTTCAAATATAAAGTGGTTTGATTATGTATTTTCCTATTTTAGTTGAATTACATCAAGGATCACTTTAAGCCCATATCTTTTTGTTTTAGTCATGGATGTTCTTACTAAACATTTACAAGAGGTTGTACCCGAGTGTATGCTTTTTATTGATGTATTCTTCTTGTTGATAAAATTAGAGAGCAGGTCGAATAATCTAAATTATGGAGGTTAACCTTAGAGTTTAACGGTTTTCATTTGAGTAGATCTAAAACCGAATACATGGAGTGTATCTTGAGCTGGAATTGTGGCATTGGGTGATCAGGTCATTAAAAAGAGTGCAAGTTTTAGAATGTGAAACGAGTATATACATGAAAAGGTTAGAGTAACTCTAATGGTGGATAAGATTAGAAAGAGTCGTCTTGGATGATTTGGTCACATAAAACGTCAAGCTTCCAATGACTTTATTAGTATAGTAGATGCATTAGATCTGGCTAGTGTTCAGAAAGGTAGAGCTAAATCTAAAAAGAATTAGTTGGAAAGTATTAAAAAAGTTTTTTATTAGATTTAAATGAGAATTTGACTCTTAATAGAACACAATGAAAAAAAGGATTCATATAGCCGAACCCATGTAGTGCGATAGAGGATTGTTGTTGTGGTGGTAGTAGAAAAATAGAAGAATCTTTAAAAAATTATAACTTGATCATTATTGATCCAATTTTAGCATGCTAGACCTCTAAGGATTCAAGATTTTGCCTAGTATTTATTAAAAATTTGAGGGCTAATTGATTAACCCATTTCATTGAATCAATAATTTATTAAGAGGGGTTAATTAATTAATTAGCATGCTTAATAATTTCTGATGGGTCTCAAATTGAACTTGGGAGAAATGTTTGACATGTTATAAGCATCTCTAATTTTTCCCAAGGGAATTTTGAAATGTCATTTGCCCTCCATTAAATTTCTAGAGTTTTAGGTCATAAATTGACCTAGAATTTTGAACTCTCATATCTCTAAATCTATAGGGTTACTTGATTTAAAATTTTTATGGAATGTATAAGATTATTTCAAGGTTAGATGAAAATTGATTTTATCCCTTGTTGACTTAAGTTTCCCCTCTTATGAAATGTTCAAATCTGAGGTCAAGTCAGCTTAGGACAATTATAAAAAATTCCCCTTTGTTCCAAATGACTTGAAACTTTTATGGAATGGTCTAGAGGTCATCATTGAACTCTAGATTTATAGGTCATAAATTGGCCAAGAATTTTGAACACCCATATCTCTAAATCCATAGGGTTACTTGATTTAAATATTTTGTGAAATGTGTAAGATTATTTCAAGGTTAGATGAAAATTGATTTTAGTCCTTCTTGACTTAAGTTTCCCCTCTTATGAAATGTTCAAATCCTAGGTCTAGTCAGCTTAGTAAAATTATAAAAAAATTCCCCTTTGTTCCTAATGACTTGAAACTTTTATTGAATGGTCTAGAGGTCATCATTGACCTCTAGATTTATTTTCATAAAGTTTTGAATTCACTTTGGCCTGAAATGAACAAAATTTAACTTCTAGCTCTTTAGGTTACGTAATGTACACTGAAACTTTTAAAAATTCATTCTAAAAATATTAAATAAAATCCGGTATAACCTAAATATATCATAGAATCAAATAAAATTAATTGCACCAACTGTTGATAGTTAAAACCCTCTTTGTTAACTCATTAGCCAAAAATATATAATAAAATGAGTAAATCATTAAAAAATACACATCTTTATAATTTCAATTTTTCAAGAATTATACCCTATGATGCACCGACACTTCCCCTCAAAGAGATATGGAGTGTCCGACACGTAACGAACACGACATGCATCTAACACGCCTCTGATACATTTCAAGCACACTGAAGGTGTGTCTGATTGAAAAAAAAATACTAAAAAATAAATTGGACATGCATGTCTTAATTTATGAATTTTTTAAAATATAATTTCTTGAATTTTAATTTTTTATTAATTAAAAAATAAAAATTAAATTTCATATTTCCTCTCCACAGCCTCTCAATCAATTGCCTACACTCGATACCCCATTCCCCAAACATTTATGTTTACATTTATCTATAATGCATCGCAATTGGGGTTTCATAATAATGCGTGATGTCATCTCAACATCGACGCCCAATGTCGTCACAACATCCTTTTTCAAAATCATCTCAAAATCAAAGTCTGACGCCAACAATGTCTAGATTCACAATCACGCCCTTGCACTATCTCAACATATCTTTATCCAATGTCATCCCAACATCGATAATCAACACCGTCTCAACATCGACACCCATTGCACAACATTGCTGCCGACTCTTAACAACATTATCATCTCCCCTCTTGATGTCTGATGCACCACATCGACGCCCAACTCTTAGCTTCCTAACATTAATCATTTTAAGCATAAACCATACTTAAATTAATTATTATTTCTCAATTATTCTTAATATTATGTTTATTCAATTTCTATATACTATTTTTATGATACAAAAAATTATAATACTATATCCAAGCCGTGTCTGTGTCTGTGCATCATAGATTATACCTTAGATCATTAGTGATCTAAGGTATAAATTATATGAAATTTAAAATTCATTTGATAGGTCAAATCACAAACCCAAATTCAGACTTTAAAGGAAAATCCTAAATATAAAGGCTAACTTGAAAAAAATCACTAATAATAATAGAAAAATCAGAAAAATATGAAATCAATTGCATTAAACTCATATTCAATCAAATAATAATGTAAAAAAACATCACATCAACTGCAATCAAAAACACAAATCAAACCAAAATGAAACCATAAGATTAGAAAATCATTAAAATTAAAACACTTCCAAAATCCTTAAAATTTCAAGGATTAACCTTCAAGTCAATAATGACTATATTTAAATCTCACGTTATTTGGAGTTCAATTGGTGGTTCAAATAGTAAACCCTAACTCATCTTACCTAAAAAATCCTAATCTCACCCCAAATTTTGAAAAAAAACATAAATTATTCTAAAAAATAAAAAATTACATAACAAAAAGCGTTAGATTCATAATTAGAAAAGGGAAATAGGAAAATTAAATTTAATAAACTTTTAAATCAGAAATCATTATTTGAACTACAGTTTAACTTAGGTCAAACATTTCTTCAATGAATTACTTAAAATTCAATTTAAATTCAAATGAGTTCAAAATTTCATAGATTGATCTTTGAATCAATAATAATTCATAGTATAAATCTCATGAAATTTAGAGTTCATTCGGGGTTCAAACATTAAACCTTAATTTAATTTATGTTTAATGGATCCTTAACTTAGAAAATTCATAAATAAATAAGTAAAAATCCAAAAATATAAAATAAATTGCATTGGATTCATAATGTAACATATGATTGAAAAAAATAAGATTGATAAGAAATGAGATCAGAAAAGATAAGTCAAATCAAAGTTGAACTCAATGTAAACTTAAGGAATCATTAAGACATAAAGCTTAGATAATCGTGAATAAAATAATAATTACTCACAAATCTTAAAAACTCAAGAAATCATTTTGAGGCTGTTTTCAACTTCGATAAAAAATCTCATAAGTTTTAAGGGCCAAAACAAGTCTAAAACATTCTTCTTAAAACACATATAACATAACTGAAATAAAAGCTTTAATTTATAAAAGGTATGAAAAAGACTTATGCTTTTATTTCACACTTTTGGATTGGAGGATTGTATTTTGTGTGTAATTAGAACTTATTGATTAGTGAACTCATTGCACTTTAAGTTCTCTATTCAATATTTTCTTGAAAATCATAAATCCAAACTAGAATAACAAACCTTTAAAAAATAATAAAAATATTTAACAAACTAATATTTAAATATAAACAAAACTTTTTTTAAACCCCTAAACAAACTAAAATTTTGAAAATAAAATCTTAAAGCCTAATAGGATTGGTCAGTCACACAGCCTAGCATACATTTTAAATTCCTTGTTAGAGCAAACAACTCTAATCTTAGGTTAGAAGCATTGCTTTGATTTTGAATAAATTTAACACTGCTTGTATTTACTTTAAATACAAAAATTGAATGAATTTGGTTGATTTGTACAAATGATGTGATGATGATGATGTGATCTATGATGAACGTTTAGATGTCCTATGATTGGACGCATTTTGGATATTTATTGCTAATCAAATTTTTTGCACAGAGTCTTGCCTGTGCAGGCTTAAAAGAGGGCTAAAATTAAAAAAATTTCATACTTATCAATTTGCTGTAAATATTTTATAAAATTGCTTAGCCCCCCTTCACAAATATTAAAAATCATGGCCACGATAACAGATAACTCAATTATTGAACAAGTGCTTTAGCTCTATAAAATGAAAGATTAATGTATTTGAATGTTAAATATAAATTTGCTTTATTAACCTTGTAGGGAGTACAGAGTTTTACTTTCAAATGTAATTCAATGTATAAAAAAAAATGAAAGTCAAATGAGATTTTTCATCTCAAGAAAAAGAGATCAAAAGAATGAACTTTTTACAGGTGATTTCTTTTGGAAATCTTCTAGAAGATGATCGTCACTGAATAATTTGAAAAATCTCAAATATAAGACTTGCATCCTTCTACGAGTAAAATTTAGGTTCTAAATTAAAGGCATTACCTGATTGTCTATGCTTATAAATGGTTGCAATTAGTGGCACTTGTTACATTTCGATATTTGGACATTTAGACTTTATTTTGCTTTTATGTTTATATATGCATGGTGGTTGGGTGAATGATATGCTTACTTTGATTACACACTATAAATTTTTATTTTTTCTATATTTTTGTGTGCATGTGATTGCCAAGATAATTTTCGCTAGGCTCCTTTAGAAAATAATTTTTTTCTGCTCATGATTAATAAATTCACCTTAAATAATATAAAAAGATAACCGATTTAAAAAAGGTAAGGGGAATTCGGCCAAATCACATAATGTTTTGCTTCTACTTTTTGTTTAGGCATCTCAACGCCAACAAGTTTAGATAAATCATCTGACCTATTAGGATGCTTGCTTAATCTCAGAGGAGGCCTCCACTTTTAGCAAAAAATATATTTTCTAAGCATTTTTAAAATTTTATTCATGTTGATTATTCTATTTAACTAGCCTGCATTACATTAATAACCAATTAAAAAGTAAATTTTAAAATGCATTTACCTTTTAGAAGTATAATACACTCATAAATCTGAGACCATTTTACGATATCTAGACATCGATCTCAAATTTAAAATTAAAACAACAATCTACCCTATCTTACACTTCATGAGACTAAAATCATAACCTTAAATCACTTAGGTGGTGCTTAGCAAGCATTCTACTCCAAACAAGATTTAGATCCAGAAGTGTCGAACTTTTCCTACACTCTTTTCAGAGTTAAGGATATAAGTCCATCTCACATCTTTTGCATCTTGTTATACTAGGTTCGAGACACTATTCTGTAGTGGTTCACTTAATTTCCAATTTCTAAGATTGATTATCATATCATAAGCTTTCATTTCTTGTGCACTTTTTTAATCTCCTGATTAAGAATATAAGTCTCAACTTTTTAATTAAATGTTAACTCGCATAATAAAATTTCAATTCTAAAATATTAAATCCTAACATAAGATAAATTGGAGTACTACTAAACTTCTCAGAATCCAGTGCTCACTAGCCTTCTTCCTTTGACTCCAGAAAAAAATTGTTCAACCTTAAACTAATCTTCTTTGAAAATTCCAAAACTGATAGTTTTTGTCTTTAACTTTCAAAATATAAAAGCCGCTATTTTAATCAAGAGAATTCTTAAGAGATTTAACTCTTTTAAGATATAATTAACCATAAAGGCTTACTTTTATGGGGAATCTATAACTCTAGATTAAAATAAGTCATATTTTATTCTTAAGGTATGGGAAAGATCTCTCCGAATGTAAATATTTTTCAAAATCCAATTTTTATTTTCGAATGCTACTATGGAATATCATATTTGTCTGTCGAGATAGTATGCTATTATTTTTTATGTATTTAATTATGAAAATAATAAATCTTTAAAATTCTATTTTTGTTTTATAATTTATTATATAGTACTATATTTATCTTTCAAGATGGTTTGATATTTTTAATGCAATATTTGATAACAAAAATAGAAGCACCCGAACATGCATGATTTTATTTTCCACATTTTTTTATGACTGCGATAGGGAAGGTTCCTCTCCATCTTTAATAGTGGCTAAATCTTTTTTTACATCGGTAGTATGCTTACATCCCGTATAAGCTCAAGCTACATTTCTTTTGTCAAATATAATACATCTACTTTCCTAACCGAGTCATCGGAAGGCCGCCATTTTATGAGACCAAACCATCTAAGGCGACTCTCTCTAATCTTATCTTCCACTAAAGTTACTCCAACTTTTTCATGTATATGCTTATTTCGTATCTTGTCTTTTAGAGTAAAGCCACTCATCCACCTGAGCATCCTCATATCTGCAACACTTAACTTAATATTATGCTTCACTTTTAATGGCCAACATTCTGCACTATAAAGCATTGCAAGTCTCACCGCCATCTTATAGAATTTTCCCCTGCATTTGAGGGGAACTTTTCTATCATACAACAAGCTCGATGCCTTCCTCCACTTCAACCATCCAACTTGAATTCTACTAATAATATCCTCACCATCACTCTGAAAAATAGACCCAAGATATCTAAAATGTGTACTCTTATTAATGACTTGATCGCCCAAAGAGGTAAAAATAGGGTGTGACAATGGATATCATTAGCTCATTTCGTAGAGTCCAATTTTTTTTCAAGATAGATAGATTTGATGGAATTCAGAAATTATATATCCACAGAATGCATTGAAAGTGAACATTGAGACATGCATTTTGATTTTGTGGTTATGAGCCATGTGTTGTACATTTTTTTATTTTCATAGAACGCATCTATAATGATGATCCTATTGACAATGGATTGTGTTCCCCGATATTTTGATTACCGCTTCAGGCTAGGTTTACTTCTAGAAGTTGTTTCCATTTAACTTTTAGGCTAGTTCAGTTGTTTTCAGTTCCTTGATTCAGCACATGGCCAATTCTCCAATTTTTTATGTGCAATATCTAATTCGAAAAATATCATTGTTTCGCACGCCTTGAGTCAGCAGCTCTATTTTTACTTCCTCAGTATGCTGTTGAAGCAGGGAATTGGGCTTACATAAAACATGCTTTGCCTGATGTTGAATTCCTTCTTTATACAACACTTCCAAATATAGCTGGAATTTGGTGCTTGTCATCCTTCCTTCAGCGGCAATGCCTTCTAACTGTGTTCAGCTGCTTTACATCTACTGAGTTTTGTTTGATTGTTTCCATCCTATTTCAGCATTGTAACTAGGAAAATTGGGAATAGCAGGGAATTGTTGTTAAAAATTATAGAGGCGGATATTCTCTGTTTGGACTGAAACAAACTCTTATTTCTAAACTGTTTAGCGATTTGTACGTCTATGTGATTGAGTTTTTTTCAAATTTAATGTGTGCTGGTTTTGTTTTGTGGTATGAATTATATTCACTGAATAGTTTTATATTGGTTCACAGTATTCTCGTGAAATTTCATACTTCAGCAACTTTAAAAATATCATTTGGAATGAATAAAATGTATCTTCTCATTTTGAATTAAAAATGAATAATCCTTACTTAAATTGACAATTAGGAATCTACAAAGTGACATTTTTTATGTAGTTCTTTGTGCATCTCATTCAATACTTCAGTAAACCCTCTCTAGAAATTAGTCTAAGAACATAGAAAAAATTTTCGGAAAATACAAAAATCCTCTCGATTCATAAATGGAAAGCAATTCACTAGCACAAGGATGGAAGTAGCACCTGAACTCGGTTGTGGAATAATTGTCACATCTTCCATAATTCCCATAGTTAAGATTGTTTCTACATCTCTTCTTCCTTGAAGCAAACTATAAACCTACAAAACAACATTAGCAGAACAAGCAAAGTGAAATACAATGGCATAAACAAGAAGATAAAATAAAATTGTAAATAATAAACATATTCCATATTGACAGAACCAAGAATCAAAAATCGGATTAGCTCCAAGTAAAGAAAAAGTACAAATAACAATCATATATTACTGCACTCTTCTGGCAAAAACAAATAAAACAAAATTATCATTGAGGCTATTATCCAACTATCTTAATGGGATATTCCACTCAAACATATCGTTTAAAATGTTCCGTGGAGGTATAATTTTCTCAAGGGAATAACAAAATCATATTGCACGATTTCCTACAAAGAGTTTATAGGAAAACCTGTCAATAACCACCAACCATAAGTTCGTTTTTCAAAAATTAGAAAATCATTTTATTGAAACGTCTTCATAAGAACAAAAAGTAATGCTGTGCTACCTGCCACAGCATTATGCAGATATCACTAACATGACTTCATTAGAATTTACGCTTTCTAGTTGATTTTTCATGATTCAAATTTCTCGCGGATTTCTTTTAAGTTACCGAGCGTTGTATTATCATTTTTCAACTTTACACTTAACAGGGATTTTCATGCCATTAGTGACCTTCAATCTGAGAATCCCTATTTTTTGTGTGATCTACAACATCACTCTAATTACATTCAGAAAGAGATAGTAGAGCATAAAAAATATTACGACATCTTCCACTGATTCATATTAGAGCCTATGGTTGTTGCATCATAATGTCAACTAAAAGTAAAAAATAATATTAGGTCAAATAAAAAATAACAAAATATGAAATTTTAAATGAAACATGTATGTTATGGTTCTAGAAAATTACAAAATGATTATTGTGACATTCAAACCCTTATTCCAACATTCAAAGAGAGCTATGATCTAAGAAAATTTTCAAATTGGATCGATGATTTGGAAGATTTCTTTGAAAAATATAATTTGTCTGATTCCCAGAGAGGTAAATGTGACAAGCCTAAACTAATGGAACATAATCATTTAGGCAACGCGTTGCAATAAAGCCATCATTGGCTAATAAGAAACCTAGAATAAATGCAATACTTGTATTTGCTAAATCTAGGGATCAACTGCATGGAATTTAAGGATTGTAAACAAGAGAAATATCATTCGCTCGAGTATTATACTAAGTTTATAAGTCTTGTGACTAAATATTATGTCTTTAAATTATTATGTTACTATTATTTGTTTCACAAAAAGCTTTAAGCAAAAATTAGGGATCAAAAGAAACTACAATTCACCAAAAATGTTGCTTAAGGCAGCATACATATTGAGAAATATTTCAATCGTTATCTTAGGGCCAGTGGCCCTTATGATTACTGTCTCTAAAGAAAAATCAAAACCATCTCTTATAATTTATTGTTAAATTCGATCTACATGAAGAGATTGCAATTTATTAATATTCTTTTAAAGATGTTTTAGATGTAAAAAAAATTTATAGTTCAAATGTGAATCTAATAATTTTAAATATGAATATATATCTATATTCATGAATTTAAATTTATAATTGATCAAGAGGAACAATTGGAGTTTGAAATTAAAATTAAGCATTTGACTATACCTGAACTTATGACAGAAATCAAATTTATTCTCGAAATTGAAATAAAACCAGCCATATTAATTAACCTAGGAATGATAAATCTATAAATAGATACATGAGTAATGTAATTTATTAAGCATTTATTTAATGAAATTAAAATTTTCTTCATTCACTATCATTTCTATTAGATGTGAGATTCTTTTGAATGTTGTACAAGTGTGATAAACTTCTGAGGGAAGAAATCTTTTTGTACCAAAAAGATGCTTAAATTTTCTTCTCTGATGATCTATTTCATTATTTTTTTCTTCTTAATTATTTTGTCCTTAGTATTGCAAGAGTCTTGATTTGGTTAACTATGCTTTTGTTGGGATTTCAATTGCAACGTAAATATCACTATTGCTCGTTGATTTTTTCAAGGTCTGAATTTCCCATTGATCCCTTTGAATTAATCGATCATTTCATTATCATGTTTGTTTGTCGCTCACATATTTTTTTATTTTATACCTAAAGAAAGCTATTTTGGTGCAATTAGTGACCATTGACTAGAAATTCCTGTCTTTTGCATGACACGTATTGCATCATTCTAGTTGCATTAAGAACTCTAATATATCAATAATATGGGTTGCAAAAAAAGCATAGGAATGCAAGAGGAGAAAAATCACTAAAGAAGGTATACATTCCAGTCTACATTATAAGAAGTATTAAGCCATTAGTTATTGCCGTTCATGTTCTATTGCAACTTTGGCTCTTTGGAACACTTGGAGTAAGAGGAACAACTGATGCTTAATAAATACTATGAAGCAAGATAAATCAATAAGATTCAATACATTATCTCAAGCTTACTTCAGCGTGGACTATAATCCTGGAAACAAGGGGTACATATTTCAGAGAAGATGAGGATTTTAAATATTCCAGACAAGCCACTACTAGATCATATTAGAAATACAGCTCATTCTCTATTTTTTTATCCAGCGGTTTCCATTCATTTCTTTTTGGTTCTGAAATATTGTGATTGTCTTTTTTCACCCAGAAGGGCTCTCCCAAGTTTTTCAATCAACAAAAAAACTATTACCCTTCATGCTCTATTTTAGGAACAACCAGTTAAACTGATGACTGCAGAAGTCTACACAACACTAATGTTAATAATAACAAGATATAATAGCCACACAGCACAAATCGTTCAGCTTGGTAGTAGGTGATTAAACTAGTATCTGGCAGCAAGCAGGAAAGCTCAGAAAAGGAAATATTATAGACAATCAAAGATTGGATCTACTAGATCCAGCCCAAGCAACAAAACAAATACCAATTTGTACAGTACAATGGCATGAATCATTTGATAACTAAATAAATTGAAAGCACTACCAATGTTGTTTGGTTTGTATGACTAAGACTATTTGTTATGTGATTAAATGAATAGCATTTTGTGCCTTCTGAAATTGGAAAGAATCTGGCATATTACCCAGACGAACCCATTAGGCTAGGCAAGCAGCAGATTCTTAGAGCCTCTGGCTTCTAAAGCTCAGACCTAGAGATAATCCATCGTGGCATGCTGGAACCCAGCTTAAGGCTACTTCAAGATTTAAAATCTTTCTGAGCAGGAATTCAATCTTAAACTATTTGATGAGATTCTCCTTGACAGAGGACATAGAGGCAAACGCCAGCCTCATTCATAGGGTCTAATAATAGTTTTACTCAATGTAACATGAAATGTAACCAACCAACCACACCGCACCTCATCCCCACATTCAACCACACAACACAACAACATAGAATGCCAATGAAGTTGGTTTGCTGGATTAAGAAAATGTCTTATACCACCAAATGGGAAAGCATTTAACTCCCCTTGATAAAGTTGAAATAGGAAATCATAAGATGCCTAACTCAGACAATCCTTTAAAACGGCTTGAACAGACTTCTATAAGCAACACTGGCTTACAAAGCCAAGACCAGAAGATGCACAATTAGGTTGAGCTGGAACCAACTTAATAACCTGAAACCTAGACTAAGGCTGCTTGATCAAAATTCTACATCATTCTGAGATGGACCCCTAAAGAAGGCCACTTGATAAAGATTTTCCATTCTGACCTGGAACCCACTTGATGGATAGACCAAACAAAGTCATATTACGGGTCTAAAAAGGTAAATTTACTGACTTTTAATCCAGCCTGAAATTGACTGCCGGCTACAACACAATAACATTCCCCAACCATCCATCTCCTCAACCCCAAACCAAACAGCACATCCACATACTCCTTATCATCATTATTCTTATTCCATACCACCTCACCCCAGGCCACAAAACACCGACCCCAAGCAGAACCTTATCTCCTGACAAATATAACAAACAAAGGAGAAGTCATACATAAAACTAAATATATAGCTGGCAATGTTTTTACCTGTCCCTTTTTGGTTGTCAGTTGTCGAAGTATCGTCTCAGTTTTGGTCCTTCCATCTGTTGGCTCGCCACTTCAAAAATAAAAAAGATTAACAAAGGTGCAGAGGAACAAGGCACTTAAAATTTGCAGTTCCTATTTAAGTCTGGCATGAGAGAAAAAAAATGTAGTTCTTACGTTTTTCTATCAAGAAAGCGAATGTTGATGTTATTGACCTCAGCTTCAGAGACTTGTAGCTTAAGTATTCCACCAGAAAGAATCTCAACATCTGAAACCTGAAATAATAGCAAACATAATAGCCCAAGTAGGCCAGCAAGCCATTAATTTTATATGGCTAAAACCATTAACAATCAATTCCAGCAACTATAATATAATAATAATAATAACAGCATACTCATGCCACAAATAATTAATGGAAGCAATCGCAAGGGAGAAATAACCATTCCAAACAATCCACGCTCAATATACCACCCATTGATGGATTTGATAATTTTGTCCAAATGTCGTATATTGACTATTTTTCCTGCATAACTTGACACCAAAATCTTAGATTAGAGAGTCAAAATTATTACTATAATAGGCTTTGAAGAAAAAGGAAGAAAAGGATTGTATGTTTCAACTGTATCACAACAATGCAACTCACTTAAATTTCTATTCCTTTTTCTTTTAAAATTTCAGAAAGAAACGCTCTAAGAATAAAAGGATTTATAGCAACATAAAAACTAGCACGTTTACAAGGTTAATAACAATAGGTAGCCTATCTTAAAATTGACCTCAGCTTTAATATTCTACAATTAAATAAATCATAGACAACAATTAATGCATGTTAACAGGTTCTCTGTAAAGTTAAGTACAAAGATGCAACAGTTGTCTCTTGATATCCATAACTTACATCATCATAGACTCCATAATGTTCACATATTATCAGATTCTGCTTAAAACTAACTTTACATGTTAAAGGGAGATCATAGAGTAGACTATAAAAATAAGAATAAGAAAATCAAAAAACTTAAGGCATCAAGCATTATATCTCATCAACAAGCCTACCATATCCATCATGAAATGCATCCTCCAAGAACTTTGAGGGAAGAACATTTGCTCCTTCACATATTAAACCATGAAACTCTTGATTAGGTTCAACCTAGAAAATGGAAAAAATAATCAAATATTTATGATCAGAAAGAACATCCTGCAACATAATAAAATGTCAAACCAAATTACAATCAAACAAAATGTACGGCAACTACTATTGCTGGGAGAATGCCTATCATTGAAATTTTACCAAACAAATATGGTTCGGTTGGTTACTTCGTTAATTTTGGAACTTATTTATTTGTATTTAAATGGTGATTAAAGCCTAGCCTTTCTGATAAGGAAGTATGGAGATTAAGGACTTGAATCATGAACGAACTGCAATGGATAAAATATAGCGAACCTTATAACTGACAAATTAATAGATATGAAAGATCTGACGAGCACCAAAATAAAGCACGGTAGCAGCCAAACCTAAATTGAGATAAAACAGTGAATATAATAACTAACACTCTGCATGAAAATGGATGCCAGCAGAATCAGTGGACTGGTTCAAGAGCAGTCTTGACACTCCTTTTTTCAAAAGGAGATGGTTTTACAGTTGCAGTGGCAGATAATATGTAGATCAAACAGAGAAAAAAGACCAGGGAAGGTTCAGTCAACAAAACAGAGACAATCACCAAGCAAGAGAATTATAGGGGATTTCAAAGAAAACAGCAAGTAGAAATGCTCAATTCATGTACAACGTCATAAATTTAATAAAAGAAAATCAGTCTAACCTGTTCGGCGACGTGTACGTAGTAAGAAACAAGTAGAAACAGGGGACCAGGGAAAACTGCAGGAGTGCAATGGTTTTTAGAACAAAGCAAAGAGCCCTAGGTGGGAATAGAGAATGGGATAGAAGGCTTCCAGTAGAAGACAGAGGATTGAGCGCCGCAGCGTTGCAAGACGAACTGGACAGTTTTCTTTCTCATTTTTCTGAAGGGTTGCGTCCCTTGGGGTTATTTTACTTGGCTTTCTCTTGTATTTTATGTGTGTAGACATTGAGAACGGTGCATGTGAGAAGAGAAGCAAGGAAAGAGTGAGATAGAAGAGAGATATGCACTTATTTCTCCCAATTTTCATAGTGGATTTCTTGTTGTGGTGTAGCTCCGTGGTTTTTTACCTATTTTGGATTTTTTCATGTTAAATCCCGGTGTCCTTTACTTTTCCGATATTTTTACTTTCTTGTTTGTTTCATCATTGTCGTGTTTACTCCTCATCTCCCCAACACAAATGTGTCAATATTTAATGCCGTGGACGTTGGTGCTAATTGACTTCCATCATGGCCAGCT
This sequence comes from Dendrobium chrysotoxum, assembly GCA_019925795.1. NCBI lineage: Eukaryota > Viridiplantae > Streptophyta > Magnoliopsida > Asparagales > Orchidaceae > Dendrobium > Dendrobium chrysotoxum. The sequence continues at coordinate 70,323,067 of CM034312.1, read as the reverse complement.
TTCATGAGATCATATAAATCTCCATTCACGCATGTTTTTGGACATGATTCAAAGATAAGAGCATTAATTTTTTAGACTGCTTCTCTATCTTTTTCTCTACTTTCCTAGTCTAGTTTTCCTAGATAGAGAGGCGATAGTAGTTCAAAGTGTCTTGATCTTTATAGTGCACTATTAAATCAAAACTAGTGGTAGGTTGGGATGTATTCAAAAGATACAAAGATAGCAAGTAAATCCAGTGCACATGGAGTTTTACTATCGTGAATGAAATTACTAGTGGTATGCATCCATTTCCAAAACACCTTCAAACTTAAATTGATGTTATTAAATGGTTTTTTAATTTAATTAATTATATTTCATTGCTCCATACAATGACAATCTTATTTATAATTTTTTATCAAATATCTAATTGTTTGTCAAAATGCAATACCTGTGCATAAAGACTAAAAAAAATTATAGTTTCTTTATTGAATCATAAGATATTTTCCAATAGTAAGGGCCTTAACGTAATATACCTTCAAAATATCTAGCCTTTTTTCCTCTTTTTCACTTTCCTCACACCCATTTATACATCATCAACAAACTTGTAACTAACGCATTGCGATGAACATTTATCAATGCTACCTCATGAACAGTTACATAATAACCTTTCAATCCATCCCGAAACAAACACCACATAACACCCATTTTCTCATTAAACTTCCATGCAATCCCCATATTCAGACAATAATGAGTTACCAAAATATTCACATCTTGACAGGTTTTTTTTAAATTTTAAATGGGAATTTAACTCTTAATAGGATATAATGGAGAAAAAGAATTCATGTAGCCGGGATAAAGACTTGATGCTTTTGTTGTTGTTGTTGACAGTTTTTTTTTTTAACGGGCAAGTCAATTTATATATTAAGAAAGGTAGAGGCAGACTTTAAAATACTTGGTTAGAAAGTATTAGAAACGACCTTTCTTAATTAGATTTAAAAGAGAATTTGACTCTTAACAGGATATAATGGAGAAAAAGATTCATGTAGCCGACTGCCGTAGTGGGATAAAGGCTTGTTGTTGTTGTTGGTAAGTCAATTTCTATCAGCAGAAAATCCCATACCTGGAAAATCAACCTGATCCCATCCCGCGTGTCGACAGCGACTGGCATGCAAGAACAAAAAACACCGCTATCGATTATACGGTGCACGTCCTCCTGCACTTCTCGAACTGTTAGGGCCGAATTAGGGCGGCTGAACTTAAGCGCACCGGCAGCCGCCGCCTCGAGATCTGTACGTTCGAGCACCTCCCCGTCCTTGTTCCGAATCAAAACCTCGCTGATGAGGACTCGCTCCTCGTCCTCTTTCGCGTGCTGAGGCCGCCGCGGGTTCTGCTCCTGTTCCGGCCGAGTAAAGGCGAGCGAAGACGAGCATAGGAGCTTTGGCCGCCCCCAAGCCCGAGTGAACGAGGCAGCCAATCGATGAATTGATTCTTTGGCTCTTTGAAGGTGAAAGGAGAAGTCATGGCGGGCAAAGGGCAGGGCAGATAGTTGGGGGAAGGGATGATATTTAGGAAAAGGAGGGATTTTGATTTTGGACGATATGAAACGGACATCTTCGTTTCTTCCCATTCCCGCAGCACAAACAGGCGGCTGGAGAGTCTGCTAAAGGTGCTAAAGAGAGCTCAGCAGTTAGGGTTCAAGAGGTTTTAGTCCTATAGGCAAAAAGAAGAAATTATAGAAAATATAGATCCATATAAATAGATTCATAATTCTAAGAAATTTGACTTAAAATCTCATAATGCATCTGATTAGTGAAATATTTTTATTATTTAATTATTAGAAAAATGTATCTAAAAATTTCTTTTGAATTAAATTACCCATCTTCTATTTGAGAATAGCTTATTAATGTACATTCTAAATAAAATAAATTGAAACTTATTCTAATTTCAAGTTGGTTTAATCATTGTTTGAATCCACACTAAATATGATCAAAAAAAACTTTGAACAATATTCAAGCAAGCATCTAACCTATTCGAACAAGACCTAGGCATAGTTTGAAAAAGATACTAATGTGTTCAAACATGATTCGATCAAGCTTTAAACAATGTTTAAAAATGATTTGAATAAAATTTAAACAATGTTCAAATAAAGTTTCAATTAAAATTCAAATAATTTACAGCACAACTGACTACAACTTTAATACAACGGAGTGCAATTACAGCTGTATACCATAAATTGCTCATGCTAAGCTCTAGGAATGTCAAAACGGATTAACTATTCGAGTTTGGGTCTAAATTGAAATTTACCCAATCTTAATACAGTCAACAAAAACCCAACTTGTAAATGGTGGAACCAAACCAACCTAGCAGTAACTTGGATAACCCTAACCCGTCCCAATCATCCATTTTGATTTAAGAAAATTATAACTTATCAATTATACAGTTTATGTTAATTGATCAAAAATAAAAAAGCATACTGATAAGCAAAAAAAAAAAAGAGAAAAAAATTAAGCGGGTCGCTTTCAGATCAAAATCAAATTCACGGTTCTTTCTATCCTCGACCCGCCAATTAAACAAGTCAAAATTTTGAACCCCAACCCAACCGGTTATTAAACAGGTCAACTCGAACCCAAATCTTTCGTGACCGTTTGCCGGGTTGAATCATTTATTAACAGTTCTATTAAGTTAGAAAGAGGTCAATCTCATGGGGGGTCAACCAGATCAGACCAGACCAATTAATAGCTACATGCCATCTCATCTTATATATAGAAGCTTTAATGCACATCTCATATATTTAAAGATATATAATTAGTATATATCCTTATTAATGTAAGATTTTATTAGGCCATATATGTCTTTTATGTATAAGATTTTATTAGCATTGCATCTACTCTCACATATAAATAAGGGGTTAGAGGGCAAGCCTAGAGATAGCAACTTGATGGTCTCATGGTCATTACCTTTTAGCAATAAAACATCATATAGTTTGCCCTCAACCTCTTTTGGTTCTCTCTTGCCTTATCTCTCCCTTTCTTTTTCTTATTTTATAACCAACATTGCAAGTAAGGTATGAGCATCACTTAGGAATAAATTTGAATTCAACAATAGTAGTTATAACATAATTGATTATGACTTTAATAATTCATGGTAGAATTGCAATAATTATAACATATTATACTATTATTTTGAAACAACAATGCAGTCACAATAACTATAATTTTAATACAATATTGTGCAATTACAATATTTATTACACATCAAACTATAACATTGATACATCTAAGTGCAATCACAACAAGTATAATAATAGATTTGAATGCACATTTTTTATAGAACCAAATCAATGGATAAAATGAGTTAAATGCATGATATTTTATAGAACTATGAATTGATAAAAATAATTAAATCTACAACTTTTGTTATATAGCTAAGTTAATGGTGCAATCTTTTTCTTGTTATATATCTATAGAGCTATGGGCATATGGCTCATTATTATAAAACAAATCTATGCATAGTTAGTTTATATAGAAAGGTATATAATCATGAGTAAATTTCATAAGATTTCACTTTTAAATTAGGTACATTATGTGATGCTGAAAGTTCGTTAGGGATGTTAAGCCCTTGTGAACTGGTCCCGAGGCTAACCAAGAGGGGGGGGGTAAATTGGTTATTTTAAAAATTCGTTAGCAAACAATGATTTAGAAAAAAATCTTTTTGAATGTTTTAAAACAATTTCAGTTTCACGATGGTTTGCAGATGTTCAACGATAACCAAATAATAATCACAATCATCAACAAAAAAATAAGTGTGAAATTTTATAGTAGTTCGGTCAACTTGACCTACGTCCACTCCCCGGAGCCTCCCCTCCAGATATTGCACTAACACTAAGTGACTCTCCTTCTACTTCTACAGCAAAGTGAAGAAGCTTGTACAAAAACTCCTTTCCACCAATCCGGTGAGGCAGAGAACCTGAACTCCTTTTGCTTCCTCCTGAAGCAGGCATATGGACCTTCGAAAGGGAAAACACCTCCGCCCCGCGGGGGAAAATAGTATCGCCGATAAGAGGGCATATTCGATCACACATATGATTAACCATTGAGGATAGTGGCTTTCACCAGCATACCCCGATGGGTAACATTATATGTGACCTTATCATCACAATGGGTTTCCCCCACCCGATACATTAGCTTGAGTGGGATTTATTTGAAAGTGGGGTTCGGTTTCCCATGGGCGCAAGCCCCTGTGGTTAATTACATCTCAAACTGGGGCCTGAGAAAACTCTCGATTAATGATTCTATATTATACTCTCCAATGGGATCGGCACATAGGGAAGAGACTAGAAAATCCTACTCAAAGGGGGAAAAATGTTCAGCTAGGCTTAGTCAACACATACGGCTCATAACAATATCCAGAGGGACTAGGGTAGTGAGAAGAAACTGGAGAAAAGGAAAATCATGCACTCGAAGCATTCATGAGAGAAGGATGGATGTGGCGTCATCCATGCGGGGAGGATAAGTAGGATTTATAGTCTCTGGACGATAGAAAACTCACCTACTGATGAGGCATACTATAAAATAATAGTAGCCTTAAATCCTAGGTCTAGAGTGGGTCTAGTGTTCTACGCAACACTAACACCCGTGTCCTAGCTAATGTAATATAAAATCTAGACTTACCCCGACCTGGATTAGGGAGCCAGCTAACCACCTAGTCGATTCAAAATCATGAGTCCAGTCATTTTATAAAAAATGGGTTGGTAGGTTATAATTTTTGGAAATAGGGCTGACATCTAGAGAGTTTCCTAATTGACCCCAAACTTATATAGGGTGAATGCTCCTAGAGCTAATGCAATTAAAATTTTAATTTAGTTGATTTCTAATGCAATGCATGCTAGTTAAAGTATCCGAATCAGAGATGCATGGATTTTAAAAAGGCTTATAAAAATAAGTTTTTAGAAGTAGACTGGGGTTCCCCAGGTCTGTCACCTCATCCTAATAGGTCAGATTATCCGGACTCTACCCGCAGGCGGGGAAGTGTCTTATAGCAAGGAGAGAGAAGGATGCAATAATATGCATGCGATCCCAGACTATTCCGGTAGTTCCCTAAATCGTTAGGTTTTTATGTTATTTAAACCTTAAGATTTTAAATATTAATTATGAATAAAAGATATTTTAGTCCTTAGAGAGCCTAACAGAATCCAGGCTAAAATAAAAGCAGCATGCAAATCGTCAAGAAACTAAGAAAAACATATAACCTATGCGCAATTAACATCAAATCAAACACAATAAATTAATTAATTAATTAATTAAATGTCTATAGGCCAACTGCCCTTAATTATAAATCAGGGTTTGCAGAAAATTAAAGTGGCCGGGCACCACTACCAACAACCCAGCTTTCTAATCCTAGAACAGATGCAAGTGACTTTAAGTGGGATACTCTTGTTCTTTAGCTTCTTGATCTTTTCTTCCTTGGGCTCCTAGATCTCCTCCTCTTCGGGCTCCTTAGATTTGTTGTAGCTGAATACCCAGGATGGATATGAAGACTCTCCCCCAAAGGGGAGGTTATTCTCCCCACCTCGGGTAATGAAATGATCCAAATTTGGACTCCTGAATAGAAAAGGACTATCCTTATAGTGGGTGCCCTTTCCTTTCTAAGAATCCAACCTTTGGATCTATATATCCTCACTCAAAGGTGCACTTTCACAACTCGATACTAATATTATAAATAATTTACAATAAATGAAAGCAATAAAATTTTAGACTCTCCTGCAAGGTTATCCTAATAAAATCATCCCAAGCAATTTATACATCATCTCAAGCAGTTTATATGGAAATGAAAATACTCATCACAACCACACTTGGCCATGCTCTTAATTGTTTTGAGGGCTAAGCAAACTCTGGAGCACCTGTAGTAATTTATAACTATAATTTTTTTAATTAGCCCTCATTTATGTAGGGGGGCTGAGCAATTTTTGAAGCTCCTGCATAAAATAACGTTAGTATTTAAATCATAATTATTGCCCCCCTTTTATTAGTGCTGCATGAGCATGGCAAATATCGTTAGTATCAAAATCGATCATAATCTATGGGTAATCTATCGTGCAATTACATTAATTTCTAAAGTACAGTAAAAGTAAGCAAACACATTAACATCATTTCAATCTAGTGAAAACCCAAAAAACTAGGCACACAACAGTAAAGTAAACATCGGCCTATCCTAGGTCTAGAAGTGGTGCCCTAGTAAACCATCTAAGTGTGTATAAAAGGCTGTGTAGTTGAGATAGATCCTAAGCTAGGTAATTAATTAAAGTTATTTAATGTCCAAGTTTGTTGAAGGTCCTCAAGAGAGGTTTAGGTTTAAGTTTAAATATTAATATGTTGAGGATCAAATTAGGTATATTTTAAGGGTTCAGTGATTACTATCTTTATTTCACACCGAGACCGTGAAGTTTAATTCACCTTCCTTGGGGCTAAGTCAATAGCCTCGTAGGCCTGGGTTACCAGTAGCAACCATGGGTTGATTAAGTTAACTTAGTTGGTTGAGAATTAAAAGAAAGGAGATTTTAATTTAGTTATTATTATGTTAGTATGTTGGCTTTAGGTTAAGGGCGATGTTTGTTTGATTGAAAAATATATTTTTGAAAATGTTTAATTTTCTTTGGGAAAGTTAAATTTCTGGAATTTTGATTTTATAATCGAACACTTAATATGAATGATATATTACCTTGAAAGGTGAACATATCGTTCCCTAATAGGTTCAGATTATAAATCTTTGAATTTATTCTGATTATCGTAGCCAAACTCAAGGAGAAACAATATATGATCCCGAAGGATTAAAATGATGTTTAATCCATTGTTTGATTATAATAATCAAGATAAAATATCATTAATTTCATAATCAAAGTTACGATTGTAATTGATATATCTATCCGAAGAAAGAAAGTATCAATCACTAACGATGGTTTAAATATGACGATGATGATCATTAGGTTTGAATTTCCCAAAGATAATTAATTGAAGGTTTTGAAAACTAAATTTTTGAAAATCTGGTCTGAGTTTCTAAATCTCCTACGAGCGCAAGCCCTCGTAGTTAATTACATCGTAGGAAACCAGAAATTTCCTACGAAAACTCTCGATTAAAATAGCGATACGAATTTTATTTAAGATTTCAAAGATTGATATCAACGAAGGTTAAGGGCTTGAATTTTCAAATGGGATTGGTTCAAGGTTGAGCAGTTCTTTCTGGAGTCAAAGGAAGAAGAGTAGGAGGTATTTTGATATTCTGAATTACTTCAGAAATACCTCAAACTATCTTAAGTGTTGGGCTTGAATTAGATTGAAAGATATTTTAATGTTTGAGTGGTCAATCTTATTAGAAGGTGGGAATTAGATTCCTGGAAGATTGAGGTCTTAAGACTGAACATTTGCCTCAGAACCTAAGTCTAAAATGGATACTGAGAATCAGTGACCCAGAACCTAGCTAATGCAATGCAATCTGGACTTACCCCGGCCTGGATTGGGGAGCCAGCTAAATCACCTAAACGCTTTTAAAAACCATGAGTCAAAGTCTTTTAAATGTAGAGTGGTTAGGGACATTGATTAAGACTAGTTTAAAGAATTGTGGTCGACATCTAGAGCAGATCCTAATTGACCCCTTAATATATGTTGGGTTAAATGCTTAAGCTAGAAATGTAATTAAAGATTTAGACTCAATTTAATTTGTATCTAATGCAATGCATGCTAATTGACTCGATAAAATGCTTAAATCAATATGAAGCAGTTTTAAAATTAGGCTTAAAAAAATAGATTTTATCCTAGAGATTGCACAACATCCCCTTGGACAGAACTGCACCCTAATAGGTCAGGTGGTCTGCCAGAACCCGCAGGCGGGGAGGTGCCTAACAAGGTAGAGAAGATTTCAATATGATGCATGAAAAACTCTCGACGAGTCCGGGCTTACTTCTTAAGAGCGTTAGAGTTTCTATCTGAGCTTAAAAATTTTAAATTTTATTTAAGTAGAAAAGGTTTGTGACCGTACCCTCACGAGCCTCCGATCAGGTTCCAGGCTAAAACAAAATCGACATGCAATAAGCGCCAAATAAACTACTAAAAGCATGCGGGTCCTTAATCGCAATCAATACATCAATCAAATCAATTAAATAATTAAATCAATTAAATAAATATTCAAAATGAAAGTCCATAGGCAAGTGCCTTTAAATTATACAACCCAGGGTCTGTAGTAAAGTAAAGTGGCCGGGTACCACTGACTACAACCCGGATTCTACTCCTAAAACTCAAGTGACTTTGAGATTTGAGATTCTTCTCGTTCTTCACTTCTTCGTCTCCTTAGAACTCCTTGGATCGTCGGGTCTGGATATCCAAATGAAAAGAAACTTCCCCCGAATAGGGGTGTTATCTTTTCTCTTTGGATATTTAAATTTCATCCTAATTTGGATCTCCAAATGGATAGGAACTCTCCCCTAAGGGATGTTCCTTCCTCTTTGGATTCCAAATTGGATGTTTAAACATCTCAATCTCAAAGTACTTTAAATTTACAACTCAATTTATATTCAAATTACATTAATTAAAAATTAAAAATCTAGACTCAACAACCTGCAGGGTTATCCTAATAATCAGCAGTTTATATTTGACATCCCAAGCAGTTATATATTTGAAATTAAAATACTCAATCACAGCCACACTTGGCCATGCTCTTTTTGATTTAAAGGGGGACTTAAGCAATTTTCTGGAGCACCTGTGCAATTTAATAATTATAATTTTGCCCCCTTTAATTTATGCCCTGTATGAGCATGGCCACATGCATAAGATTGAATTAGTACAAATCGTCCCTAGCCTAGGGGTAGATCTAATCGTACAATCAATCACATCACAGAGTGCAGTAAATAAGTAAACAAACACATCAATTCTACTACTAGCAAACAACATGCAGTAAAAGCTCGAAAACTCGGCACATAGCAGAAAAGTAAACACCGACCTAGCCTAAGACTAGAGTTGGTTGTCCTAGAAAACCATCTAAAGTGTGTGAGGTAGGCTGTGTGGCTTTGATATGTCCTAAATAGGCAATTGATTGAAGTTGTTTAAAGTTCTGGTTGGTTGAAAGGCTTAAGGGGGATTTAATTTGAATTTAAATATTAATGACTTGAAATTGATTTTAAACTTGATTTTAATTGTTTGTTGGATATCACCTTTGTTGCACACCGAGGCCGTGAAGTTTATTTCACCTTCCTTGGGGCTAATTTAATAGCCTCGTAGGCCTGGGTTACCTAGTGGTACCCGATATAATTAAGTGATTTGAGTTTGATTAAGATTTAAAGGTTGATTAATTTTAATTAGAATTAGTTGGTTGCTGGTTTTAAGTTCAAATTAATGTTTTCTGGAATTTTGAATGATATGTTGAATTTTGGAATTTTCTGGATTATTTTAATCATTTAATTAAGGGGTTAAAAATTGACTTTTTGATTTAAAATGTTTTATGGAAATTTAATATTTTATTAAAATACTAGACCTTAATACGATCAGTTAGATAGTAAGTACATTGAAATTAGATTTTTCTAGATTTTATTATGAAGGTTTGAAGTTTTGACTTGATTTGAACTAGGTTTGACCAAAAGTTGACTTTTTCAAAATTGATTAATTTCTAGAAACTTAACATTTTTGATAAATATTAGACCTTAATATGAGTTGTATTCCTTTGAGTTTGCTCAATTTGGAGTTCATTTGAATTAGTTATGAATTTTTGAAGTTTTGAGTATTTAATGAATTATTTAATTTGTTTAATTAAAGCCATTTTTATGACTTGAATCCAAATGACCTCCAAACTCCTTGAAATCAACTCCAAAGGTCAGGAATGACCTAAGGAGTGATTTCCAAGTGTTTATAAATTTCCAGAATTTTTAATTATTTTTAATTAATTAAATTAATTAAATATTGAATTTCAATTAAACTTAAATTAAACTTAATTTTGAAGTCCAGTCAAGGGGCTTTTATTTTTTATTGGTTAAGGGTTCAATTCTGGTCAGTTTGAGGTATTAAATATAATTTTTAGATTTAAAATTGATTTATTAGAATTTTTGGAAGGTTTAAGGGCTTAATTAAGGTTTAAATTTGTTTAGGTTGATTAAGGGGCTTAATGATCTCAAAAGTCAGTGAAAATTTTTCTTAAGGCTGAGAGTGTCACTAAGTTTAAATGGTTTGAGTTTCAAGTCAATAGGAGGTGAATCCTAATTATTTGAATTAATCTAAATTCTCTAAACAAAGTCCTTAATTATTGTCCTTAATGACACTAGGTTTGAGTTGGTTTAAATCAAGGTTTGCCTAACCCTTGGACTCAACATGAATAAGCATATACACAATATATATGTATATCTATAGATATAGGTTTCAAAATTAATAATTCAAAATATGGTTTTAAAATATTTTATTTTATCTTGAGAGGTTTATGTGATTTTTAAAGTAATTTGAAAATAATTTATATATATATTAAATAATTAATATAATATTAAATATTAATTAAATATTATAATAATGGAATTATTTGAAATATTCAAAGGGGAAGTGTTTTAAATTCATGTTAATTTTGAAATATTTAACATTTAGTTAAAAAAAAAATTAAAAAATGTTTAAATTATGCTTAAATGAATATTAATTTTTAAAATATTCAATATTTAATATTCAAATAATTTTAAAATAAAATTAATATTTTGCATTAATATTTATTTTAAAATAAAGTATTTTAATTTTATAAATTTTTTTTTAATATTTAAAGTGTATTCTTAAGATTTAAAATTAATTTTTAGTATTTATTTAAATGAAATTAGATTAAAAAAATGATTAAAAAAATCAATTTTTAATTAACTTAAAGGCATTGGCGGTGCAGGTGACACGTGGCGACCAATGATTTGTGGGTCAAAAAGCAAACGGCGGCGGGCAATGATTATTGGCATGATTGCGGGATGCAATCATGGTACAATGATCACCACGCGGGTGGGACCCACGCGGCTGCCCACTTATCCACGTGGACAAAGAAAGCCCTCCGTCTGATCTTCCGCCATTTGGGATTGACGACCACAATCGAGCTGGACGGGAATTGCCATAGCAAGCGAAGCCGCGCGGTTTGAAGATGCCGCGGGAAGGCTCGATCAGAGCCGCTGATCTCAAAATCAACGGCTCGAAAATCATCCAGTGCATGTATTATTAAACCGAGCCTTAAAATGGATTACTTGACTCGTTCTCGATATATACTTGATGAATTTCAATAAAAATTTAAACACATATTAAGATGATGAACAGAATCATTGGGGATTTTGTTTCGAAGCTTGAAATGCACTAAGTGATATGACCTAGGGTTTGAGTTTTAAGGAGATATACCTGATGGATTTAGGAAATTTTTAAATCTCTGAGCTTGTTGACTGTCCACGCAACTTCCCTTAGTTGAGGTCGGGGTCTGAAACGCGCTCGATCGAAAGGATAATGCCTTGGACGGAATAGGTCTTGAGTTCGCCGGAAACCTTGCCGCCGGCAGGACCTTGGTGGCTGGACTTGACTGGGAATTGAAGGAGGAAGAGTTTTGAGCTCAAACGAAAATCAAAATCGCCTGGAGGGGGCTAGGATAGATAGATAGTATTAGATGGATCGATCTCTTCAAAATGGGATCTTTTGCCCTATTCAGCCTTCTCCAGGCCAAATGGATGGCTTAGATGCATTTGGCAGCTTCTCCAAATGTTGACAAGTGTCCCTAGACGGTTAGAATGGCAGGGGAAAGGACTAAGCAAGGACACCTATGTGGAAAGGTGGTTTTGGCCTTACATGCACATGGGGTTAATTTTGAGCTAATTAAAATTAAACTAGGGATTTAAAGGGATCTTAGAAGCCTCCAGATGATGTTTAGACTGCTGGAAGTGCAGGAATTTGGATGGAGTGCTTTGGAAGGATGCTTTGACCATTCAAATCTTTTTTTTTAAGCTTTGTTGACTGTTTGACTAGTCAAACAGTCAACAATTGGTGAGGTGGCATGCCATATGGCATGGATGAAGTTTGGGCTAATGAAAATAGCTTGGAGGATATCTGATGCTTAAAGGTTTAAAATATGAAAGCTCAAATAAATTTGACCAAGTCAAAGTACACTAGACTTGAATTCATTTATGCTTGAAAGTGTTTATGGCATAAAATACAATAATATTTGGAATTTGAAGGGGTTTGATAAGGAGTGGAAACCATTTGTTTGAAGTTTGATAGAATTAGAAATGTGAAAGTGAGACTTTGAACATCCATGATAGTTTGACCAAGTCAAACCATCCATGATGGGACTCATGATATGTTTAAATGTGCTTGAATCATATATTGGAACAATATTAAAGGCATGAAAGCATTAATTTGATCATGTGATTTGATTTGACCCAAATAGGTCAAGTTGGGCTAGATTTGGGTCCTAGTTTGACTTGGTCAATTATTGATTGAATCAATGGGCTCAGTCAAATCCAAATCATTAAGGAAGATGTTTGAATGAGATTTGATGGGGTTTGAATAGTTTGCTTAAATTGGGTTTGAATGTATATAGTGAATGGAGCTTAAGTTGACTAGGTTTGACCAGATATAGATCTGGTTGACCAAGTCAACTGATGATTGGGACATGATGTCCAGTCAAGTCCAAAATCACTAGGGGGAATGAACATAAAAGTTCGACAGGGTTTTGAATGCAATCAAGGTTTGATTTAAAGAGTAAAAGCTTAAGGGTTGATATGGTCAACCTAGGTTGATATGGTCAACCTAGGTTAACTTGGTCAACCAAGTTGACCCAGGGGCTGGAAGTGGGTCCAACAGGTTTGGTTTGACATTTGAAATTTGCTGGAGGTGGTTGCATTTGATTTGGAGCTCATTTGACCAAAGTGACTATTCATACCCCATAGGGGTATTTTGGTCATTTTGACCTCTGGTCAACTGGGGGTCAAATTGAGTCCGACAAGATGCAGTTTAATACTCAATAAGTCATAATCAAGGGTCTGGAAGTGATTTGGAGCTTTGGAGAAAGCTTCAAGGTCAGGATCCACTGGATGGCAGGTCCAGTGGCATAGACTGTAAATATTTGAAGGTTTTACAGCCTTTTGATTTCAATTCAATTTCTGGGGTTAAAGACCTCAGAATGAGCTCAAATTTGGATGGTTGCCTCTAGAGATAGGTCACATCAGTTTGGAACTGATAGATTTTGAATCAGAGGTCATTTGATAGGGTTTTGAGGTGTTCAAAAATTTGCTGGAAAAGGCTTTCAGGACTTAGACCTTTGGCCTTGGATTTGAATCTGGAAATCTGGTTTTGAATTGGATTTTGAGCTTGAATGATAAGATTTGAATTAAGTTTAGATTGAATTGAAGCTTGGATTGATCTAGAAGAATCCTATGGTTTAGAATAGGTCCTAGGGTCCAAATCAGCTTAACGGAATCCTAGGGTCTAGAATAGATCCTAGGGACTGGAGTCTGGGAAGAATCCTATAATCTAGAAGAATCCTAAGATCTAGGAATCCTAAGATTTAGGAATCCTAAAATTCAAGATCTAGAAGGATCTTAGGATCTAGAGTAGATCCTAAAGTTTGATTTCTAGGAAGATCCTAGGGTTTGAAAGTCCTAGGGCCTGGGATCTAGAATATTCTTAGGATCTAGAAGAATCCTAAGCTCTAGATAGATATAGGAGAATCCTAGGGTCTAAGAGGATCATATGATCTAGAATCAGGTAGAATCCTAGGGTCTAGAATAGATCCTAGGGTCTGAAGTCTAGGAGAATCCTAGAATCTAGATTTGTCTTAAATTGCATTGATCTAGGGTCAGGATTGATTTGAATTTGGAATTATCTTAAAGTTTGGATTGATCTAAGATCAGATTGATCCTAGGGTTAAGATTGATTCTAAGGATTGAAAAGATCCTAAGGTCTGGATTGGTCCTATTGAACTCATACAAAAATGAGGTCAACAAATGGACCCCCAATATGTGTAATAGAATATAGTTCTATTGCACATATTGGTGTTGACCGAATAAAATGGTCAAGTCTGGAGTTTTGATCCTAAGGGATTGAGAAATCTATCCCTGGGGAATCAGAGTTTAAATAGATACTAGGGTAGTGCTAGGAAAAGCGTACTCTACCACTAGTGGGCCTGGTCCTAAGGGAAAGGAGAAATCTATCCCTAAAGGAGAAAGAAGTCTGGGTGACCCTATAGGAAGGAAGAACTCCTAACTATAAAGTATTGAATTCAGATTTGATTCTAAGGAAAAAGAAATTCTAACCTCAGAAGATTAAATTTGAAATGAATCTAAGGGAAGGAGATCCTAGCCCTAGAAGATTGAATTTGAAATGAATCTAAGGGAAGGAAATCCTAGCCCTAGAAAATTGAATTTGAAACGATACTAGGGTAGTACTGGGGACAGCGTACTCTACCACTAGTAGATCTAATCCTAAAGGGAGGAAAATCTTAACCTTGGGAAGAGGAAGTCTGGATGATCGTATAGAAAGGAAGAAATCCTAGCTATAGATGATCAAGTTTGAATTTTGATACTAGGGCAGTGCCTCGAAGGGCGTACTCTGCCACTAGTGGATCTAATCCTAAGGGAAGGAAGAAGAACCTAGCCCTAAAGAAAAGAAAGCTTGATTGAGATTGATTTCAGGACGGTGCCATAGAGGACTTACTCCATCACTAGGAAGTCTAATCCCAAGGGAAGGAAGAAGAACCTACCCTAAAGAAGAGAGGACTGGATTTTAAAATTAAACCCAGGACGGTGCCATAGAGGACTTACTCCATCACTAGGGAGTCTAATCCTAAGAGAAGGAGAATACTTACTCTAAGGAAAAAGAGAACTAGATGATCTCATATGAAGGTAGTATTACTTCCTATAGGAGATCAGACTTAAAGTTTTGAATTTTGAAACTAGAATGGTGCCGCAGAGGGCGTTATCCATCACTAGTAGATCTAATCCTAAGGAAAGAAATCACGATGACTCACATCTGTCCTTAAAGAAAAGAAGACTGGAGGACCCTGAGGGAAGGAAGCATTGCTTCCCGTAGAAGGTCGAATCTGGATTTTGAACCTAGGATGGTGCCATAGAGGGCGTACTCCACCACTAGAAGATTTAATCCTAAGGAAAGAAAGCACGATGACTCACATCTAACCTTAAGGAAAAGAAAACTAGAAGACACTAGGATGGTGCCACGAAGGGCGTACTCCACCACTAGCGAATCTAATCCTAAGGATAGAAAGCACGTGACTCACATCTAACCTTAAGGAAAAGAAAACTGGAAGAAGCTAGGATGGTGCCATAAAGGGCGTACTCCACCACTAGCGGATCTAATCCAAAGGATAGAAAGCACGATGACTCACATCTAACCTTAAGGAAAAGAAAACTGAACGATCCTGTGAGAAGGAAGCATTGCTTCGCACAGAATCGGGTCTGGAGTGATCGTATGTAAAGGAAATTTGCTTTACATAGAGGATCGAATCTGGATGATCATGTATAGAGGAAACTTGCTCTATACAGAGGATCGAGTCTGGAATGTTCATGTGTGAAGGAAACTTGCTTCACACAGAGGATCAAGTCTGGATGATCGTATACAGAGGAAACTTGCTCTATATAGAGGATCGGGTCTGGAATGATCATATATGAAGGAAACTTGCTTCACATAGAGGATCAGGTCAGGAATGATCATATGTGAAGGAAACTTACTTCACATAGAGGATCAAATCTGGAATGATCTTGTATAGAGGAAACTTGCTCTATACAGAGGATCGGGTCTGGAATGATCTTATGTGAAGGAAACTTACTTCACACAGAGGATCAGATCTGGATTGTGGAATTTGAGATTTGAAAGATTTTTGAATTTGAATTGATTGAGTTTTGAATTTGAATTTGAAACTTGATTTGACAAATTTGAATTTAAAAAAAAATTTTGAATCTGGTTTGATTTGATTTTGAATTGGAAATGTTTTGAATTTGATTTGATTTAGTTTTGAATTTGAAGAATTTTGAACTTAAAATTTGATCGATTTTGATTCATTTTGAATTTTGATTTTAAGTTTTGAATTTCGATTGTGTTTGATTCGATTTTGATTTGTTTGAATTTGATTTTGAATTTAAAGTGTTTTGAATTTAATTTTGAGTTTGGCACTCATCTGGCATTGTACTTCCTTAAGAGCCTCCCCAATATTTAAAAATATTGGGTGGCATTCTTCAGGATTGATCAGTCAAAGAAAAATTTTCTCAAAGATCGTCATGAACGATCCAGTCAACATTGACTCAAGCTTTCCATTGAGTTTACAACAGATTAGAAGCGGTCTACAAAAGACTACGACCAAGTCTCCTACTTGGAGAGTTTTAAAGTGACACAACTTATCAATAACTTGAATCAAATGTGACTTATGAACTTTCAAACTTTGTTGAGCTTAATTTAATTTTTATTTGAGGCCCTCGACCTCCTTGAATTGGAGTTATGCACTCTGCTCAATTAGAGTTTGATTTTAAATAGCAAGTCTCAGCAAGGAAACTACGCTTCTAGATCAGAATGATCTAGGACCCAGCACATGGTGTGGTTTGATTTTGAACGACAATTTCCAGCATTATAAAATACTCCTCCAGTGGGATTGAACTTGGACCCAACACAGAGTGTAATTTTACAAAGAAGGCCTTAAAGGAAGGATGCTTATGTGGAAGACTTACACACACTTCTCAAGGACCGGATTTAAATTTTCAAGAAAAGGAGATTTCATTCTCTTTATTAGAAAACTTCCTCTAGCAATTTGGACCCTGTCGGAACGACAAACGGGAACAAATTTAGAAGTACAGTGAAAAGTTTGAGTGACTCCAACTGATTTTGAAAAGTTTAAGAACTTAGGTTTTGTTGACCTAGACCAAGCTTTGTAGAAACTAAACTGGGGTCTCCCTTAAATATCTTGAATCAAAATTAATTTCAAAGTGGTTTAAGTCAAATAGAGAAATTTAATCTTTTCAATTCTTTTGCACAAGAGATTTCTATATCTTGATAGAATATCGATGCACGGTGAAAATTCTAGATTCAAGATTCTTAAAATCAAATAATTTTAAATTGACTGGGTATCTTGAGATTCAAGAATTTAGAAGAAGGGAGCCTTTTTCTTTCTTCTCTTGGTGGCGCACTTTGCGCATCTTTTGATTTATAGTGCATTTTGCACTATTTCTTAACTTGTGGCGCCCATTGCGCATCTTTTTGATTTTTAGTGCACTTTGTGCATTTCTTGATTGTTGGCGCATATTTTGAATTCAATTGAATTTAAGAAGAGGCTACACCTTCTTTATTTCAATACCGGGATTACATCTCAAGTATAAGAGAAGAAAACTCATTCTCTTATGCAAAGACGAATAATCCTCAAGGTAGGACCCAGTCTTTTAAAATTAATATTGGCTTGACTTTTGAAAATCATTGAACAGATTTTAAACACGCAAGAGATATCTATCTAAGATAGAAAATTGCTAGAAATTTGAGAAAATTTTCATTTCAAAGATCAACTTAAATTTGATATTGATTTAACTCAACAGTTGAATCAATCCCACAAAAGAGGTGGGAGGGAGGTGTATTCAAACATTTAATGGAGTCAACAACAACTTTCTCCTGCTTAAGACTTCAAAATAGAAGTCAATTTTCATTAAAAAGATAACTCAACTATCTTAAAATTTGAAATCAATACACTTGAGAAATTGGAAGCTTTTCCTTAAAAGAAATTATAAATCTAAGTGGCAAGACCCCAGTAGTACGGAATTAGATTCCTACGATCTCCTTGGAGGGAGAGACTACTATTGGGTCTGCACTATCCTTAGAAGTCATTGCATCACTTTAATCAAAAAGATTTATCTCGATAGGACCCCATTGAAAGTTAAATTTTAACTGTATCACTATCTGATATAATCTTAGATTATTTCCCCTCTCTTATTACTAGTGGTCTAGTAATTAGGAGAGTGGCACCCCGAATGGTTTCTACACCTCCTCCTCTCTAGTTGATGTAGTGGGACACGTATAGAAATGTGATATAACATCATCTAGTAGAGTGGATGGGTCATAACCTTCAACTGGGGGCCTAGGGCCTAGTGCTGGAGTTTGATCAGTTTTGGCTTGATTAATTCTCGCCATGTAGTAGTCAAGAAGATGTATTGAAGATTGTGCTCTCATCTCTTCAACCTCCTTTCTTTGAGCAACAGGAGAAGGGTGAGAATGATTTCCACCAGGAAAAAGGTACGTAGAAAGAGCAACAAACTTTTGATTAGCCTCGGACTTGACGTGCTTTAAGGCTTTCACCTCAGCAGTCTTCCTGGCCTTGACAACCTTCTTTCTGACTCTACGAAGGTAGTTCTTCATTTTATTCTTGCTGGCCTTACTGACGACAGGGGTACTAGAACTTGACCCTATCTCAGGCTGAGATGGTAGCTCTTCTATCGTTATTGACTTCTGGTTCTTATCCACCTGGGCAGAAGGTACAATGGGTAAAGGGGTGACATCAGCCTTCATCTTGGTGATGGGGGAGTCAACTCCTGACCCTAAAGTAATCTCAACTAAGGGGACGTTTCTTCGTATTCTGGCAGACAGATCAATCATTTCTTCTCCGTCGACTGATAACTTGAAATCTTGGAATTGCATTTTAAACTAGATAAAATTACCAGAAGTGATTCCTTCGACTATCAAGTTTCTATCTAGAGAGAAAATGAGTTTCCCAGCCATTTGAGTGTTTGAATCCTGAAATTAATGAACAATGATTTGAATTAGTTAATCTTGAATTTGAATTTTAAACTTGATTAATGTTATTCAAAATTTGATAATTCAATTATGTTAAGCTTAAATTCAAAATAGTGGTTCGTAGAATTGACAAGGACTTAAGGGTTGAACCCGACACTTTCGCTACACCAAATAACTTGGGACAAAATGTCAAAGTTCAAACTCGAACTTGAATTCAAAATCAAATTTAAAATTTGAGGTGACAATCAAATTCGAACTTAAGATTGAGATTGTATTTTGAATCAAAGTTAGGTTTGAAATTTGAATTCAAGATTGAAGTCGAATGGATTCTTCTTCAAATTCTGTGACTCAACAGATCGAGTTTCATTCAATCATGTAGGTACACAAAATTGATATGGATGTTTCAAGGATCGGGCTCGACTCTTTTCGTTTCACCAATTGACTTGGGTCGAAATGTCAAAGTCCAGATCAAAATTGAATCGACTTTAAGTTGAAAATCAAATTCAAATTTCAGGTTGAAATTATGTTTGGATTCAAAGTTAAATTTGAATTTGAGGCTCAAGTCAAATGGGTCTTTCTTCAAATTTTATGACTCAACAGACTGAGTTTCACTCAATCATATAGGTGCATAAAATTGATATGAAAGATCTGGGGATCAGGCTTGACTCTTTTCGTTTCTCCAATTAACTTGGGTCGAAATATCAAAGTCCCGAATTTGACCTTGAAACCAAATCTGAAGTTGAATTTAAGTTTGGAATCAAATTTGAATTCAATTTTGAAATTGAATTTAAACTTAAGATTAAATTTAGTTTTGAGGTTGAATTTAAACTTAAATCTTGGATTCAATTCAAGCTTGAAATTGAATTTAAATTGAAATTGAATTTGAATTTGAATATGGATTTAAACTCAAGATTGGAACTGAATGGATCCTCTTCAAAATTGGAAACTCAACATATTGAATTTTGTTCAAAATATAGGTTTACCAAATTAGTTTGAAGATCTTAAGACTTGACTCTTTGCACCCCACCAAGCAATTTAGGGGTGAAATGTCAAAGCCCAGAATTGACTGGAGAATTTTGAATTTGCATTGCATATGTTCAATTACAATAGAATATTGTAGAAGACATATAGCAACAATGATTGAAGTTGATTTGAAAGATTTTTCTCGACTTTTGAAACTAAAAAATGTTGAGTTTTATTTTCAACATAATGGTTAACAAAAGTTAAGGGAAAATCTAGAGACCTGGTTTGACTCTTTCATCACACTGACTAGCTTAGGGTGAAATATCAAAATCCAAGTTGAATTAAAGAAATTTTGAATCTGAGTTTTGAGATTGAGGGATTTTTGTAAATTTCAAAACTTAGCATGCAGGAATCTATTCGCATGCGAGTTTGCAACATATGCAAAAAGATTTTGACAAGCTTGGCTTGACTCTTTTGCTCTACCAATAGACTTGGAGGTAAAATGTCAAAGCCCAGCTTGGAGGGAGGTTTCCTACACTCACCTCTCTTTTCACATGTCTTAATTGAGTTGGCCACACTCACCCAAGGGAGAAATGGGTAGAGGAACCAATGAAAGAAAGATAGTCAAAACTATCAATGCAATAAAATTCGTACCGCTATTAAAGATGGAGAGAGAGAAATTCCCTAGCGGAGTCGCCAATTTTTTTGTTTGATTGAAAAATATATTTTGAAAATGTTTAATTTTCTTTGGGAAAGTTAAATTTCTGGAATTTTGATTTTATAATCGAACACTTAATATGAATGATATATTACCTCGAAAGGTGAACATATCGTTCCCTAATAGGTTCAGATTATAAATCTTTGAATTTATTCTGATTATCGTAGCCAAACTCAAGGAGAAACAATATATGATCCCGAAGGATCAAAATGATGTTTAATCCATTATTTGATTATAATAATCAAGATAAAATATCATTAATTTCATAATCAAAGTTACGATTGTAATTGATATATCTATCCGAAGAAAGAAAGTATCAATCACTATTGATGGTTTGAATATGACGATGATGATCATTAGGTTTGAATTTTTCAAAGATAATTAATTGAAGGTTTTGAAAACTAAATTTTTGAAAATCTGGTCTGGGTTTCTAAATCTCCTACGAGCGCAAGCCTTCGTAGTTAATTACATCGTAGGAAACCAGAAATTTCCTACGAAAACTCTTGATTAAAATAGTGATATGAATTTTATTTAAGATTTCAAAGATTGATATCAACGAAGGTTAAGGGCTTGAATTTTCAAATGGGATTGGTTCAATGTTGAGCAGTTCTTTCTGGAGTCAAAGGAAGAAAAGTAGGAGGTGTTTTGATATTCTGAATTACTTCAGAAATACCTCAAACTATCCTAAGTGTTGGGCTTGAATTAGATTGAAAGATATTTTAATGTTTGAGTGGTCAATCTTATTAGAAGGTGGGAATTAGATTCCCGGAAGATTGAGGTCTTAAGACTGAACATTTGCCTCAGAACCTAAGTCTAAAATGGATACTAAGAATCAGTGACCCAGAACCTAGCTAATGCAATGCAATCTGGACTTACCCCAGCCTGGATTGGGGAGCCAGCTAAATTACCTAAACGCTTTTAAAAACCATGAGTCAAAGTCTTTTAAATGTAGAGTGGTTAGGGACATTGATTAAGATTGGTTTAAAGAATTGGGGTCGACATCTAGAGTAGATCCTAATTGACCCCTTAACATATGTTGGGTTAAATGCTTAAGCTAGAAATGTAATTAAAGATTTAGACTCAATTTAATTTGTATCTAATGTAATGCATGCTAATTGACTCGATAAAATGCTTAAATCAATATGAAGCAGTTTTAAAATCAGGCTTAAAAAATAGATTTTATCCTAGAGATTGCACAACATCCCCTTGGACAGAACTGCACCCTAATAGGTCAGGTGGTCTGCCAGAACCTGCAGGCGGGGAGGTGCCTAACAAGGTAGAGAAGATTTCAATGTGATGCATGAAAAACTCCCGGCGAGTCCGGGCTTACTTCTTAAGAGCGTTAGAGTTTCTATCTGAGCTTAAAAATTTTAAATTTTGTTTAAGTAGAAAAGGTTTATGACCGTACCCTCACGAGCCTCCGATCGGGTTCCAGGCTAAAACAAAATCGACATGCAATAAGCGTCAAATAAACTACTAAAAGCATGCGGGTCCTTAATCACAATCAATACATCAATCAAATCAATTAAATAATTAAATCAATTAAATAAATATTCAAAATGAAAGTCCATAGGCAAGTGCCTTTAAATTATACAACCTAGGGTCTGTAGTAAAGTAAAGTGGCCGGGTACCACTGACTACAACCCGAATTCTACTCCTAAGACTCAAGTGACTTTGAGATTTGAGATTCTTCTCGTTCTTCACTTCTTCGTCTCCTTAGAACTCCTTGGATCGTCGGGTCTGGATATCCAAATGAAAAGAAACTTCCCCCGAATAGGGGTGTTATATTTTCTCTTTGGATATTTAAACTTCATCCTAATTTGGATCTCCAAATGGATAGGAACTCTCCCATAAGGGATGTTCCTTCCTCTTTGGATTCCAAATTGGATGTTTAAACATCTCAATCTCAAAGTACTTTAAATTTACAACTCAATTTACATTCAAATTACATTAATTAAAAATTAAAAATCTAGACTCAACAACCTGTAGGGTTATCCTAATAATCAGCAGTTTATATTTGACATCCCAAGCAGTTATATATTTGAAATTAAAATACTCAATCACAGCCCCACTTGGCCATGCTCTTTTTGATTTAAAGGGTGACTTAAGCAATTTTCTGGAGCACCTGTGGAATTTAATAATTATAATTTTGCCCCCTTTAATTTATGCCCTGTATGAGCATGGCCACCTGCATAAGGTTGAATTAGTACAAATCGTCCCTAGCCTAGGGGTAGATCTAATCGTACAATCAATCACATCACAGAGTGCAGTAAATAAGTAAACAAACACATCAATTCTACTACTAGCAAACAACATGCAGTAAAAGCTCGAAAACTCGGCACATAGCAGAAAAGTAAACACCGGCCTAACCTAAGACTAGAGTTGGTTGTCCTAGCAAACCATATAAAGTGTGTGAGGTAGGCTGTGTGGCTTTGATATGTCCTAAATAGGCAATTGATTGAAGTTGTTTAAAGTTCTGGTTAGTTGAAAGGCTTAAGGGGGATTTAATTTGAATTTAAATATTAATGACTTGAAATTGATTTTAAACTTGATTTTAATTGTTTGTTGGATATCACCTTTGTTGCACACCGAGGCCGTGAAGTTTATTTCACCTTCCTTTGGGCTAATTTAATAGCCTCGTAGGCTTGGGTTACCCAGTGGTACCCGATATAATTAAGTGATTTGAGTTTGATTAAGGTTTAAAGGTTGATTAATTTTAATTAGAATTAGTTGGTTGCTGGTTTTAAGTTCAAATTAATATTTTCTGGAATTTTGAATGATATGTTGAATTTTGGAATTTTCTGGATTATTTTAATCATTTAATTAAGGGGTTAAAAATTGACTTTTTAATTTAAAATGTTTTATGGAAATTTAATATTTTATTAAAATACTAGACCTTAATACGATCAGTTAGACAGTAAGTACATTGAAATTAGATTTTTCTAGATTTTATTATGAAGGTTTGAAGTTTTGACTTGATTTGAACTAGGTTTGACCAAAAGTTGACTTTTTCAAAATTGATTAATTTCTTGAAACTTATCATTTTTGATAAATATTAGACCTTAATATGAGTTGTAGGCCTTTGAGTTTGCTCAATTTGGAGTTCATTTGAATTAGTTATGAATTTTTGAAGTTTTGAGTATTTAATGAATTATTTAATTGTTTAATTAAAGCCATTTTTATGACTTGAATCCAAATGACCTCCAAACTCCTTGAAATCAACTCCAAAGATCAGGAATGACCTAAGGAGTGATTTCCAAGTGTTTGGAAATTTTCTGAAATTTTTAATTATTTTTTTATTAATTAAATTAATTAAATATTGAATTTCAATTAAACTTAAATTAAACTTAATTTTGAAGTCCAGTCAAGGGGCTTTTATTTTTTATTGGTTAAGGGTTCAATTCTGGTCAGTTTGAGGTATTAAATGTAATTTTTAGATTTAAACTTGATTTATTAGAATTTTTGGAAGGTTTAAGGGCTTAATTAAGAGTTAAATTTGATTAGGTTGATTAAGGGGCTTAATGATCTCAAAAGTCAGTGAAAATTTTTTTTAAGGCTGAGAGTGTCACTAAGTTTAAATGGTTTGAGTTTCAAGTCAATAGGAGGTGAATCCTAATTATTTGAATTAATCTAAATTCTCTAAATAAAGTCCTTAATTATTGTCCTTAATGACACTAGGTTTGAGTTGGTTTAAATCAAGGTTTGCCTAACCCTTGGACTCAACATGAATAAGCATATACACAATCACATCTTAGAACTAAGAGAGCCTTAAAACTAGGTTGTGCATGCATCCTATAATGTAATCAAAATATATTTAACTATTTGAAGAATTAATCAATGAGAAATTTAGAAATGTAATTACTCATTAATTAATCATTACTTCCCCTCAATTCCAATCATACAAACTCAACCTATGTTTAAAGTTTCAATAGACCTCTCAAGACTCAAAGATTTAACATCTATATAATTTAAAATAAAATTTTAAAATACATAGACATATATATATATATATATATATATATATATATATATATATATATATGTATATCTATAGATATAGGTTTCAAAATTAATAATTCAAAATATGGTTTTAAAATATTTTATTTTATCTTGAGAGGTTTATCTGATTTTTAAAGTAATTTGAAAATAATTTATATATATATTAAATAATTAATATAATATTAAATATTAATTAAATATTATAATAATGAAATTATTTTAAATATTCAAAGGGGAAGTGTTTTAAATTCATGTTAATTTTGAAATATTTAACATTTAGTTAAAAAAAAAATTAAAAAATGTTTAAATTATAATTAAATGAATATTAATTTTTAAAATATTCAATATTTAATATTCAAATAATTTTAAAATAAAATTAATATTTTACATTAATATTTATTTTAAAATAAAGTATTTTAATTTTATAAATTTTTTTTAATATTTAAAGTGTATTCTTAAGATTTAAAATTAATTTTTAGTATTTATTTAAATGAAATTAGATTAAAAAAATGATTAAAAAATCAATTTTTAATTAACTTAAAGGCATTGGCGTCGCAGGTGACACGTGGCGACCAACGATTTGCGGGTCAAAAAGCAAACGGCGACAGGCAATGATCATTGGCATGATTACGGGATGCAATCATGGTGCAATGATCACCACGCGGGTGGGACCCACGCGGCTGCCCACTTATCCACGTGGACAAAGAAAGCCCTCCGTCTGATCTTCCGCCATTTTGGATTGACGGCCACGATCGAGCTGGACGGGAATTGCCATAGCAAGCGAAGCCGCGCGGTTTGAAGATGCCGCGGGAAGGCTCGATCAGAGCCGCTGATCTCAAAATCAACGGCTCGAAAATCATCCAGTGCATGTATTATTAAACCGAGCCTTAAAATGGATTACTTGACTCGTTCTCGATATATACTTGATGAATTTCAATAAAAATTTAAACACATATTAAGATGATGAACAGAATCATTGGGGATTTTGTTTCGAAGCTTGAAATGCACTATTTGAAAGGCTAAATTATCCTAAGTGATATGACCTAGGGTTTGAGTTTTAAGGAGATATACCTGATGGATTTAGGAAATTTTTAAATCTCTGAGCTTGTTGACTGTCCACGCAACTTCCCTTAGTTGAGGTCGGGGTCTGAAACGTGCTCGATCGAAAGGATAATGCCTTGGACGGAATAGGTCTTGAGTTCGTCGGAAACCTTGCCGCCAGCAGGACCTTGGTGGCTGGACTTGACTGGGAATTGAAGGAGGAAGAGTTTTGAGCTCAAACGAAAATCAAAATCGCCTGGAGGGGGCTAGGATAGATAGATAGTATTAGATGGATCGATCTCTTCAAAATGGGATCTTTTGCCCTATTCAGCCTTCTCCAGGCCAAATGGATGGCTTAGATGCATTTGGCAGCTTCTCCAGATGTTGACAAGTGTCCCTAGATGGTTAGAATGGTAGGGGAAAGGACCAAGCAAGGACACCTATGTGGAAAGGTGGTTTTGGCCTTACATGTACATGGGGTTAATTTTGAGCTAATTAAAATTAAACTAGGGATTTAAAGGGATCTTAGAAGCCTCCAGATGATGTTTAGACTGCTGGAAGTGCAGGAATTTGGATGGAGTGCTTTGGAAGGATGCTTTGACCATTCAAATCTTTTTTTTTAAGCTTTGTTGACTGTTTGACTAGTCAAACAATCAACAATTGGTGAGGTGGCATGCCATATGGCATGGATGAAGTTTGGGCTAATGAAAATAGCTTGGAGGATATCTGATGCTTAAAGGTTTAAAATATGAAAGCTCAAATAAATTTGACCAAGTCAAAGTACACTAGACTTGAATTCATTTATGCTTGAAAGTGTTTATGGCATAAAATACAATAATATTTGGAATTTGAAGGGGTTTGATAAGGAATGGAAACCATTTGTTTGAAGTTTGATAGAATTAGAAATGTGAAAGTGAGACTTTGAACATCCATGATAGTTTGACCAAGTCAAACCATCCATGATGGGACTCATGATATGTTTAAATGTGCTTGAATCATATATTGGAACAATATTAAAGGCATGAAAGCATTAATTTGATCATGTGATTTGATTTGACCCAAATAGGTCAAGTTGGGCTAGATTTGGGTCCTAGTTTGACTTGGTCAATTATTGATTGAATCAATGGGCTCAATCAAATCCAAATCATTAAGGAAGATGTTTGAATGAGATTTGATAGGGTTTGAATAGTTTGCTTAAATTGGGTTTGAATGTATATAGTGAATGGAGCTTAAGTTGACTAGGTTTGACCAGATATAGATCTGGTTGACCAAGTCAACTGATGATTGGGACATGATGTCCAGTCAAGTCCAAAATCACTAGGGGGAATGAACATAAAAGTTCGACAGGGTTTTGAATGCAATCGAGGTTTGATTTAAAGAGTAAAAGCTTAAGGGTTGATATGGTCAACCTAGGTTGATATGGTCAACCAGGTTGACCCAGGATCAGGGATTGAGCTCAACAGGTTTGAAATGATGAATGGGGTCTAGTGGAGGTGGTTTCAGGGTTTAAATGGGTCATCTAGATCAAATGACCTGTTTAGGCCCTTAATGGGTCTAATGAGTCAACTAGGTTAACTTGGTCAACCAGGTTGACCCAGGGTCAGGGAATGGGTCCAATCAGTTCAGAATGATATTCTGAGTCCACTGGTGGTGGTCTCAAAGTCTGGGGAGATCATTTGGTCAAAATGACCTGTTTGGGCCCTTAATGGGCCCTTTTAGGTCAACCCTGGTTGACATGGTCAACCAGGTGGGTCCAGGGTCTAAAAATTGGTTCAACAGATTTGAAATGATATTTGGAGATTAATGGAGGTGGTCCCAAGGTCTGAGGAGGTCATTTGGTCAAAATGACATGTTTTGACCCATAAAGGCCTATTTGGTCAAACTAGGTTGACTTGGTCAACCAAGTTGACCCAGGGGCTGGAAGTGGGTCCAACAAGTTTGGTTTGACATTTGAAATTTGCTGGAGGTGGTTGCATTTGATTTGGAGCTCATTTGACCAAAGTGACTATTCATACCCCATAGGGGTATTTTGGTCATTTTGACCCCTAGTCAACTGGGGGTCAAATTGAGTCCGACAAAATGCAGTTTAATACTCAATAAGTCATAATCAAGGGTCTGGAAGTGATTTGGAGCTTTGGAGAAAGCTTCAAGGTCAGGATCCACTGGATGGCAGGTCCAGTGGCATAGACTGTAAATATTTGAAGGTTTTACAGCCTTTTGATTTCAATTCAGTTTCTGGGGTTAAAGACCTCAGAATGAGCTCAAATTTGGATGGTAGCCTCTAGAGATAAGTCACATCAGTGTGGAACTGATAGATCTTGAATCAGAGGTCATTTGATAGGGTTTTGAGGTGTTCAAAAATTTGATGGAAAAGGCTTTCAGGACTTAGACCTTTGGCCTTGGATTTGAATCTGGAAATCTGGTTTTGAATTGGATTTTGAGCTTGAATGATAAGATTTGAATTAAGTTTAGATTGAATTGAAGCTTGGATTGATCTAGAAGAATCCTAGGGTTTAGAATAGGTCCTAGGGTCCAAATCAGCTTAAGGGAATCCTAGGGTCTAGAATAGATCCTAGGGACTGGAGTCTGGGAAGAATCCTATAATCTAGAAGAATCCTAAGATCTAGGAATCCTAAGATTTAGGAATCCTAAAATTCAAGATCTAAAAGGATCTTAAGATCTAGAGTAGATCCTAAAGTTTGATTTCTAGGAAGATCCTAGGGTTTGAAAGTCCTAGGGCATGGGATCTAGAATATTCTTAGGATCTAGAAGAATCCTAAGCTCTAGATAGATCTAGGAGAATCCTAGGGTCTAAGAGGATCATATGATCTAGAATCAGGTAGAATCTTAGGGTCTAGAATAGATCCTAGGGTCTGAAGTCTAGGAGAATCCTAGAATCTAGATTTGTCTTAAATTGCATTGATCTAGGGTCATGATTGATTTGAATTTGGATAGATCTTAAAGTTTGGATTGATCTAAGATCAGATTGATCCTAGGGTTAAGATTGATCCTAAGGAATGGAAAGATCCTAAGATCTTGATTGGTCCTACTGAACTCATACAAAAATGAGGTCAACAATGTTTTCTGAATTTCAAGTTGAGCCGGTCGTTTTCGGAAGGTCCGGGGCCACCCTATCCACTAGGTCAAAGGGGTCCAAAATTGACTTTTTGATTAAAAGGGGTTTGTAGATAGTTAATATTTTTATTAAATAATAGATCTTAACCTGATCAGTTAGACTATAAGCATGCCCAATTTTGATTCTTCTATCCAAAGTTATAAATTTCTGAAGTTTTGGTCTTGTTTTGAACTAAGTTTGACCAGATTGTTGACTTTTTGATTTAAGTTGATTTATAGAATTCTAATATTTTTAATAAATACTAGATCCTAATATGAGTTGAATGCCTTTAAGTTTGTCCAATTTTGAGTTTTCTATAATTAGTTATGAATTTTCAAAGTTTGGGTTATTTAATGAATTATCGAAATTATTTAATTCAAGGCTGTTTTAGGGATTTTGATCCAAATCAATTCCAAACTGCTTAGAATCATCCCCAAAGGTCAGGAATGACCCAAAGAAGTGTTCTCAAGTGTTTGGAAAAAAATTAGAATTTTTAATAATTTTAAATTATTTAATTAAGGCAAAAAGATAATTTTTAATTAAGATTAAATTAAAGTTCAGATTAATATCCAATAAAGGGACTTTTAATTTTCATGGGTTAGAGACTGAATTCTAAAGAGTTTGATATATTAAGAGTAAATTTCTGATTTAATTTGGATTTATTAGAATTTTCTGAAGCTATCGAGTCCTAATTAAAGGGTGAATTAGGGTTGATCAATTAAGGGGTTTAATCAGTCCTAAAAATTCCTAAAAAATTCTGAGAGATTTAGGATGTCACTAAGTTTAAGTGTTTCAAGTTTTAAGTCAATCAGAGGTAAATCCTAGGTCCTAGAATTTCTCTAAGTCTGCTAGACATGTCCTTAATTATTGTCCTTAGGGTGTCACTATGTTAAATAGGTTTTGAATCAATGTCTTAACTAACCCTGTATATAACATGAGGGAAATGCAGTAAAACATAAACACACCAAATATGTCCTTAGTTCTAAGAGAGCCTAGGCTATGTGCTTGTGCAACCTACACATGCAAAGGACTATGAAACACTAAGGTAAAGAGGTTAATGGAGTGATTAATGAATGATTGAGACCCGATCATCCACTAATCCTCCCCACATGAATGTTATTCATAAACACAGCCTATATTTAAAATTTCAAGAGCGAATCTCCCAAAATTAAATAATTTAATAATATATGTAATTTTAAAGTATTTTAAAATATACTTAAATTAATAGATAAATAAAAAATAGGTTTTAAAATAAGGTAACTTAAAAAAAAAGTTTAGATGTATATGCATGAGAGATTCACCAGCCACCACGGGAGGTTTTAAAAATAATTTTTATTTTAAAATAATTAATTATATTATTTAGATAATATTTAAATAGTTAAATAATCAAATAATACAAAAACCAGCCAGGAAAAAAAATTCTGACGCAGAAAATAATTTTAAATTAAAATTCATAATTTTCTGAAAAGAACGAGGTATTATACGTTAAAATCTGATTTGAAATGAATAAGTTATGAATTATCAAAATTTAAAGTAATTAAAAAAAGGGGTTTTAAAATAATTAGTAATTAATAATTGAAACTAATTATTAAATTAAATTAAATTAAGATTTAAAAGTTTTTGAAATTTAAAATAATTTAAAATACAATAATAAACTTTAATTAAAATACTAAGATTTCAAATTATTTAATTAATTAAATAATATTAAGTAATTAATTAGTTATATAAAAAAATAATTTAAAATAAATGAATAATTATTGTTTAATAAATAAAATATAGAAAAAAAATTAATTTTAAGATAATTTGATAAACTAATAATTATGGATTAAGAAAAATATTAAATTAATCATTAATTATTAACTAATTAGAAACTTAAATGATTTAAATAATATTAAAATAACTTCAAATTAAAAGAATAATAATGAATTAATAATTAAATTACAGAAATAATATTTGATATTCTTTTTAAAAATAATTTAATAAAATAATAATTATTAAATTAAAAAGAAATACTTAAATTAGTTATTAATCATTAGTTAATTAGAAAACTCAAATAACTTAATTAATTAAAATTAATAAAGAAAAAATAATTAATGATTAATTTAAATTAAATAATAAAAGATAATAATTTTTTTCTTAATTTTTTTAAATTAATACTATTTATTTGGAAATAATAATAATAATAAGGGTAATAATATAATTGTTAAGATAATTAAAATAAAAATAATAAAAATAATAATAATGATAATAATAATAATAATAATAATAATAATAATAATAGTTTTAATAAGAATAAGAATAATAATAATAATAAGTTTAAAAATAATATTTTATATAAAAAAGAATTTAAAATAATAATAAAAAAAGAAATCGGCGGCAGCGAGATGCCACATGGCGGGCCTTGATTGGCCGCGCTAACCGCGGCCAATCATTGGCAATGATTGAGCCGCCGCGCAATCATTACCAATGATTGGCGCGGCAGGGCCCGCTTCACTTAAACGGCTCGGGATGGCTACAGACTCAGATCGCCCTCCATGCTGAATCAACAGCGCTAATCGCACCGGACGGGAAACGGAGCTCCGGATCTGTCCCCGATGTTAGGGAAAAGCTGCGGGATGGCGAAATCTCTACCGTTGATCAAATGATCAATGGCAGAAGTCCCGTACACCCATATTTAGGGCGAAACCAAAGCCCTAACTCGTTTTTGGCTTCATTTTTGTGATCGAGTCAATGGTTTTTGTTGAAATTTTAAACAGAGGTTATACTCATGAACAGAAACTATGTGGTGGTGTTTGTTTGGCTTGAAAGCCGCTTTTTGAAACGCTAATTTTCTCTAAGTGTTAGACCTAATGTAAGGGTTTTTGAGAGATTATACCTTGGGGTCTTGAGAGATTTTGAATGCTCTGAATTTGTGGACTGTCCACGTATAGATTTGGAGAAGAAACCACGAGCTCCCGACGTCTAGATCGAGCACAAGAAGCTATGGAAGCTTTTAGGCTTAGTTCGTCGGAGATCTCGTCGCCGATGAGGTATTGACATCGGGTTTAGGTGGAGGAAGGTGGAGAAGACCTCAGAAGCTCAGAGAGACCAAGGTTCGGGATTGAGGAGACTTGGAGGGAGAGAGTTTGCAAAAAGGATCCTTAAAGAAACCCTAAAACTCCCTATTTATAACCTAGACCTAGGATCAATGGCTAGGATTAGATCTAGAGCTTAATAGGAGGGGAATAAGGGTAATTTGGCCGTGGTTTGCATTAGGGTTCATTAGGAAATGATTTAGGGCTCTAAAATGGGTTTAAATAGGTTAGATAGACCCATTTAGATTTGGGTTGACCAAGTCAAAGCTTGACTTGGTCAACTTGGGTCAATGGGGAGAGGGATGAGTCTAACGAATGAGCTGGGATTGGTTTGAAATTGGTTAGACCCATTAAGGCTAATTGGGTCAACCCTAGTTGACCTAATCAACCAGGTTAACCCAAGGCATAGGTCTGGTGAAATCCAAGGTCAATAAATGGACCCCCAATAGGAGTGGCGAACAACTAGTGAACCACTCGTGTTGGCGTTAATCGAATGTGACAACAGAAGTGAAGTAAAGGCCCATGAAAAGGAGCACCAAAAGAGATGAAAGAGAGCAAAGGGGGATCTTCTCCTGGCCTTGTCCTGTAGCAAGGGCAGAGCCGAGGAGAAAGAAAAAAGTAAAGTAGTAACAGGTCACCAAAAGGTGACGAAGTAAGGGAGATCTTCTCCTTGCCTTCCCCTGTAGTGAGGGCAGAGCCGAAGAGAGAACCAAAAGTAAGGTAGTAAAGACAACCAATTATCTACCTGACCGTATCAAAATTGCAGGATAGAAGGTGAAAGATTGGTCTTCTCCCGTCCTTACCCTGTAGTAAGGGCAGAGCCAATGAGAGAGCAAAGAACAAAGTGGTAAGGTAAACCAACAACCTGCCTGACTGTGTCGAAACGACAGGATAAAAGGTGGGAGAGTGGTAAGGTATGCCTTCTAGGGACACTACCGGGCCGTCTCGACCAAGTAAAGTCTGATGTCCGCTTGATCAGAGTAAGAAAATCAAAGAAGAAGGGGTGGTGAGGAATGCCTCCCAGGAACTCTATCGGGCTCTCTCAACCGGGTAAATAAAATCGACTACCTAACTGATCATTTCGAAACAGCAAGATAGAAGGTGAAAGGATCCCGTCTCCTCTTGCTCCTTTCAGAACAGCGGATAGGGGTGGCCCAATACTTTGCTTGACCTTAGCAAGGTAAATAAGCCATGAAATCTGATGCCTGCTTAGTCTTTTACAGGACAATCAGAGTAAAAAGGGGTGGTGAGGAATGCCTCCCAAGGACTCTGTCGGGCTCTCTCTCAACCGGGTAAGTAAAACCAACTACCAGTCTGACCACGGTGGATCAGCGGGGTAGGAGATGAAAGGATCCCGTCTCCTCTTGCTCCTTTCGGAATAGCGGATAGGGGTGACCCAATACTCTGCCTGACCTCAGCAAAGTAAATAAGCCACGAAATCTAATGCCTGCTTAGTCTTTTACAGGACAATCAGGGTAAAAAGAGTGGTGAGGAATGCCCTCCCAGGGACTCTATCGGGGCTCTCTCAACCGGATAAGTAAAACCAACTACCAGTCTGACCACGGTGGATCAGCAGGGTAGAAGGTGAAATGATCCCGTCTCCTCCTGCTCTTTTCAGAATTATGGATATGAGTGACCCAATACTCTGCCTGACCTCAATAAAGTAAATAAGCCATGAAATCTGATGCATGCTTAGTCTTTTATAGGGAAATCAGGAAAGAAAAGGTGGTGAGGAATACCCTCCCAGGGACTCTATCGAGGCTCTCTCAACCGGGTAAATTTTGATGTCTGCTTGATCAAAATAAGATGATCAGAATAAAATGAGTGGTGAGGTGTGCCTCTCAGGGGCTCTATCGGGCACTCTCAACCAAGTAAAGTCTGATGCCTACTTGGCGCATATGCCTGCAGTAGAGCAATCAGAGAAAAGTGGTGGTGAGGTATGCCTCCTAGGGGCTCTATGGGGCACTCTCCACCAAGTAAAGTCTGATGTCTACTAGAAGTGGTGAGATGCTCAGGGTAAAGTCTGACGTCTGCCAGAACGGTGAGACAATCAGGGTAAAAGGGCTATGAGAAATGCCTCTTAGGAACTCTGTCAGGCACTCTCAACCAAGTAAAGTCTAATGTCTGCTGGAAATAGCAAGGGAATCAAGGAAAAGTCATCTCAACCATACCCTGACACACATATGTGTAGGGATGTGAGGAAAAGGAGAAAGGTAGATTGAAGAATTCCAAGGGGAAGAATCGACTAAGAAGTCCCAAGCTAGTATTTTTGTTACCACATGATAGAGGACAAATCATCGTGCCCATGAGTATCCAAATGCTGGCAAAACTTCCTAGGTAACATCAAGATTATACAAAACTAGAAGCATCGGACTGATGCCTCGAGGGACAACAGGGAAAGGCACCCCCTTAGTAGAGTGCGAGAGGGGTAATCTCTTTCCTAGTGAGTAACAACTGAAGTAGCGAGGGGGACACACTCGCTACAGAGAACAGAATGATATCCAAGAGAAATAATCATAAAGAACTACAGTGGTACACCCATATCAATAGGTGGGACCCTATAGGAGGAGGAAGCAACATGAATATATCCAAAAGATCGCTCTGCATCCAAGAGTCGGGTCACATTGGGAAAGTATGTCACTATAAAGCAATGGAGGAGATTTTCTGCTAGAAAATTAGAGCTCACTAAAGGCGTGATGCTAGCATCAGAGATTTGATGTACTACATCACGATCAAGAAAAATAAAGTGGAGCAGCGAGGGGATACACCTGCAACTGAGGATGGTAACATCAAACATGATCAATAATCATGAAAAGCTCACAGTGGTAGCACCCGTACAAGCAGGTCGGACCCTGTGGGAGGTGATAATAATACCAACGTATCCGTAAAATTACTCTAGCAGCTAATAGTAGAGTACGGATGAGAGAGTGGGTCTGTAAAGGAAGGAAAGAGCTGATCTCTTGCTAGGAGATCAGAGCTCTCAAGGCAGTAATGCTAATACCTGAGACTAGGTGTACTACAACATTACTGGAAGAATAATTTAAGGTAGCAAGGGGACACACTCGCCACCGAGGATAATGACCTATGAATAAGATCAATAAATATCAATCATTACAGTGGTAACACCCACCCTGACTAGTGGGACCCTGTGAGAGGTGGGAGAAACACTACTATATCCATAGAACTACTCTGGTAGCCGAGAGTAGGGTAGGGATGAAGAAGTAGATTGCTAAAGGAAACTAGATAGCTGATCTTCTAGCTAGAGGGTCAAAGCCCTCAGAGGTGTGATGTTAACACCTAGAATAAGGTGTGTCACATCAATAACAAAGACT
Source organism: Dendrobium chrysotoxum (assembly GCA_019925795.1). NCBI lineage: Eukaryota > Viridiplantae > Streptophyta > Magnoliopsida > Asparagales > Orchidaceae > Dendrobium > Dendrobium chrysotoxum. Next base: position 70,288,097 of record CM034312.1, on the reverse strand, counting down.
ATCATGATCGTAAATGATCACAACAACACAAGTGTAGGTTCATCCTTGAAGCGATCACTTAGATGTTTCGAAGGAGAGGAAAAGAAAAAGTTTGAGGAATTTGAGCTCTTAAAGAGTATTGTCGGGTTCCACCTGTGACAAGGGCAACCGGTTTTGCTCTACTAAGAGCTTCCCTCTTTTAATTTATCAACGCACATTTTTTATTTTGCATATATTTTTGTCTATTCAGAATTATAGATTAAGTATATCCCATACTGTCGAAGGTAACACCCGGTAGAGGGAACGTTTATCATATCCGTGAGTTACCCCTAGTATGAGATACCTCTAATGATTAGAACATAAAGAGAGGGAGGTAGGATTGACTTTGATAACTCAGGCCACATTCGCCATATGAATAAAATTGGGGGAACAATCATAATAAAATTAATGTAGGAATGAAATTCAAATTAGGATTATGGATCAACATCACCATTCCTGCCAAATACAGGTTGGTATGGACCCAGCATCACATCCCGTAAGGGATCTAAGTCAATGGCTTTGATATCCCAGGCCACACTCAAGCTGATGAATGAAATTGGAGAAACAGAGAGGGGGAAACTCCCAAATAAATAGAACTCAAAAGAGGAAAGTGCAATAAATACAAGACTCATATCAATCCTTAAGAATGGGATATAATCAGATGTTGGGGTCAAAATATTTTCATGTATGAATTTTTAAAAGAATAAGACAAGCATTTAAATAAACTCAATAGTGGGGACACTAAGAGATGTTAAGCACTTATCAATTAATTGAGATAAGTCTGATTCACATATTTTTTAAAGAGTGAGAATTTCATCAGAGAGTAAAAGGGTTATTTTTAGAAATAAAAGATTAACCTCTTGAACATCTTGAATCTAGAATATGTTCAAAAGTTTAGTAATATAGGTTGACTCTATTAAAACCCAAAAAGGTTAGGGATTTAAATTTTACTAATCCAATTCAAGTTTCCTACAAGCTGGATTGGGCTCTCTCCCTTATATATATATTTTGAATTAAAATCTAATTCAAAAGGATTTAAATTAGAGAAAGAAATTAAATCTTCTCAATCTTCTTGCATGGAAATATTTTTTATATCTAATAGAATATCATTGCATACTGATGAATCCAAAATCATGATTTTAAAACTCAGGTATCACAAATATCAAAGGATACAGATTTTCTGAGATTTAAAGATTTACAAGAAAGAGAAGCCATTTACTTATTCATTTTGGGCTCATTTTATGCCCCTTAACTTAGTTTGGCGCACTGCACATCTTTTTATTGTTTTATACACTTTGTGTATCTTTCATTTTTGGTGCACTGCGCATCTTTTCATTATTTGATACACTTTGTGTATCTTTCACTTTTGGCGTACTGCGCATCTTTTTATTATTTGATACACTTTGTGTATCTTTTATTTTTTATAATTGGCTCCTTTTCTAAATCCCTAAAAGAAAATTTTCTCAGTTGTAAAATTATCTTCTAAACATAAGAGAAGAAAACTCACTCTCTTATGTAAGAAAGAGAAATCCATAAAGCAAATCCTATCCTATGATAAGAATGAACAACTTGATTGAGAAAATTATGAGAAAGATTCACTAGTATGCAAAAGATGCCTATGAGATAGAAAATTACAAGATGAATGAGAAAATGTTCATTTCTAAATCTAATTTTAATTTGGCATAGATTTTAGTTCAAAAATGAAATCACCCCGAACAAGGCATGGGAGGGAGAGCACATATTCTTTTGTGGATCATCAAGAAATTTTTTTTCTTTAAGCATTCGAAGGAGTCAACCAAAACTTACCTCACATTTTAAAGAAGATAAAGGTAAATTTTTCATTAGGAAAAATAAATCATATACTCTCTAATAAAAGTTCCCTCAAAAGTCTACATTTTATTTTAAACTCTCAGACTTTTCTTAGATTAATTTTTCTTTTAGAAATTTTATACACATTGAATTTAAAGACCCCATCATTGAAGATAGAACTTAGATCTTTATCTGGACTTATATGGGTGAAGATCTGATCTAGAAGAGTTCAGACAAGGGAGACGATAGAGATTAGAGTTTAAGCTAAAGCATGAATCATATCATCTCACCTCACCACCCCTAAGGATAGCCTCATACTCTTCGTAACAAACATCGTGTGGTAGAAAATAAATCATCATGGCCACATAGACTGCTGAAAAGTGAAGAAGCCCCTCCAAAGGGGGTGCATATATAGAGGAATATTTACAGGCGGTAGGGAGACTCCCCCTGCGAAGCGCAAAACTCAGGCATAATACTTTTTCAAGTATTGTCCTTTGATGACAGGCATAGGGTGAACACCATTGGCATCAACGAGTAGGTAGGCACCACCTTCATAAACTTGCTCTACAACGAAGGGACCTTCCCAAACAGGCTCAAACTTACCACTTCAGCTACGACGTGAAATGATAAGCCTATGCAAAATAAGAACCAACTCGCCAACCCGGAAAGCATGAGATCAGACAAGGCGATCATGTGATCGAGCCATACAGGCCTGGTATAGTTGGAGGTTCTGATAAGCTTGCAGGTGAAGCTCTTCTAAACCATCAAGCTCTTCCATCCGTAGTCAGGCGTTATCTTTGTGGGAAAGATTATGGCTGACTGCCACACATAACGAGGGGAGCTTGACCTTAAGCGGGAGGACGGCTTCAACCCCGAAGGCCAAAGCATATGGGATAGACTGAGTAGGAGTACGGTATGTAGTCCTATAAGCCTATAATGCCTCAGAAAGTCTATCGTGCCACTCTCACTTATTTGCAACTAGGATTTTCTTTATTAATTACACGAGAGTTTTGTTGAATGCCTCTGCCAAGCCATTGGCCTTGGGATAGTAAATCAAAGAGTATTGTCAATTAATGTTTTGGCAGCGAGCAAATCTAGCAATCTTGGTGCTTCTGAATGATGGGCCATTATCTGAGATGATACAGTGCGGGACACCAAAGCGATAGACAATATAATCACGAAAGAAATGCATGACATCTTCTGATTTAACTTAAGTGGTACAGCTTCTGCCCACTTAGAGAAGTAATCAGTGGCAGCTAAAATAAACCTATGACCCTTAGAGGAAGGAGGGTCTTTAGGACCCACTACATCCATGCCCCAGCTCTCAAAAGGCCAAGATGATACAGTAGGGTGCAGCAGATTAGGGGGTTGATGAATCACCATGCCATAAATTTGGCACTAGTGGCACTTTCTAGTGTACTCCATGCAATCACGGATCATAGTCGGCTAATAGTAACCAAGGCGTTTAATCGTGCATTTCATTTTAGGTCCAGACTGATGGGCACCATAAAGACCTTCGTGTATCTCACCCATGACCTTGCGAGCCTCCTTATTATTGAGGCAACACAACCATATTTGGTCGAAAGAGCATCGATATAGGGTGTGGTTTACATAAGTGAATGATAGAGCTCTCTTTCTGATCTGAGCAGTGAGGGATCTATCATCTGGAAGTCTGCCATACTTCAAATATTCTATAAAAGGTACTTTCCAATCTAATTCTTCCTCAACTAAGAATACTGTGAGGGTCTGATCGGGAGAAGACAAGTCTGTGGGGCATAGGGCTTGACGATACTGGACAACGATGGACAGTGGGTTGCCAGTTGGGTCAGCCAGTTCCTTTGCTAACTTGGCTAATGCATCTACCTTACTATTTACAGATCTAAGGATTTTAGCCAAAGTCACTTCAGGAATCAAGCATAGGAGCTCTATTGCCTTGTTATGATAGGGCAAGAGCTCAGGCTTAAGCACTTTGTAGACCCCCGTCACTTGATTTATGATTAACTGTGAGTCTCCAAAGATCTTTACTCGTAAGATATTCATCTGAATGGCCAACTCTAATCCTAAAATCAGAGCTTCGTACTCAGCTTCATTGTTGGTATGAGATTCTGAAAGACTGTAAGAATATCTCAGAGTGTGATCCTTAGGGGATACAAAAATAAGGCCCAGACGTACCTTAACTATAGGAGTTTCATTTGGGCTCAAGCCCTTAACGGATAACGCACCATCAAAGTAGAACTCCCACTTAGGGGACTCCTGTTCATCCAAACTCATGATTAGCTCGTCAGGTAGATCATCATTGAGTGGGGAGTCTATAGGGATCGGGTGAGCAGCGAGAAAATCAGCTAGAGCTTTTCTTTTGACAGCCCGCTGAGGGATAAAAGTGATGTCAAACTACAGTAGGATTATAGACCACCATGCCAAACGACCTGAGAGGATTAGACGGGTGATCAGATACTGTAAGGGGTTGACTCGAGAGATCAGGTTAACTTTATATGCAAGTATATAATGCATAAGCTTCTATACCGCGAAGATCAAAGCTAAATATTGCTTTTTCATTACTGGGTACTTCAGTCTTAAGGGTATCAACCACCTGCTGAGGTAGTACAAGGTATTTTTCTTGTCTTCCTCATTCTCTTACCCCAAAGACTCATCCAGGGCTGTAGTGTATAGAATTAATGGCCTCCCCGGGATGGGTGCAGCTAAGATAGAGGGGTTCATCAGATAGCGCTTTATACTCTCAAAGACCTCCTGATAAGGCTCATCCCAATGGAAACGGGCATCCTTCTTTACCAGGGCAACGAAGGGATGACACCGACTAAACAGATTAGAAATGAATCTTCGCAGGAAGGCAAGTTTTCTTTGGAAGGACCTTAGCTGGGTAAGGCTCTTAGGGGGTTTCAAGTCCACTATAGCTTTGATCATGGAAGGAATAATCTCAATGCCTCGGTAACGGACTATAAACCCTAGGAACTTTCCTGCACTAACTCCAAATGCGTATTTCAAAGGGTTCATCTTTAAATCATACTTGCACAAGCGTTCAAAAATGATTCGTAGATCTTGAAGGTGATCTCCACAGATATTATTTTTGACTACTAGATCATCCACATAACATTCAACTTGCTTGTGTATCATCTCGTCAAAGATAACAGTCATAGTATGTTGATAGGTGGCCCCGATATTTTTTAGACCAAAGTGCATCACTTTGTAGCAAAATACACCTATAGGTGTACGAAAAGCGATAAACTTCTCCTCCTCAGGGTCCATCTTTATCTGGTTATAACCAGACGAACCATCCATGAAGGAGAAAATGCTATGGGACGATGCTATATCCACCATAAGCTCGGGGATAGGAAGAGGAAAATCATCCTTAGGACATGCCTTATTTAATTTACAGAAATTGATGCAGACATGAATCTGTCCACTCTTCTTCCGAACTGGGATAATATTGGCAAGCCAAGTAGGGTACTTCTCTTCACGAATGAAACCTACCTCTATAAGCTTCTTAGTTTCAGCGATCACCTGTTGTTCTATTTCCAACCTCATCCTACGAGGTGCTTGCTTAACAGGGACTGCATCAGGCTTGATGGCTAGTTTGTAGACTGCTACATCTGGGTTTAGACCAGGTATCTTGGTGTAGTTCCAGGCAAAGTAGTCTCTAAATTTCGAGAGTAACTTAATGTATTCTTGAGCCTCTGAGTCAGATAACAAGATACTATGAAAAATAGGTCTAGGATCTGATTCAGTGCCGAAGTTTATCTCACACAGTTTGTCCATGGTGGAAGTGATGCCATCTTCAAACTCTCGAGGGGCATCAAGTATTCTATCCTCATCATCATCCGGGTCTTCTTCCTCAGCCAGAGAAACAACCGAATATTAGTGGGAAACAGCTCAGATATTGGGATGAGTTGGCTGACCCTTCTCAATGTAACCCAAGCCTTGCTGGGTTTGAGGTATGTCGATTCGCCAAACACGGGCTTGCTGTAGAGCTCGTTCATCGAACCAAGTCGAAGGAACGACACCTCGCTCTATATGGCATTCCACAACAGGGGAAAAGTAACAAGGGACATTTACGATCTCCTCACCTGTAGCAGTCTCCGTATGACCCGGACTCTCAGGACCCAGTGGGGCACCTATACTATGGGATGAGGAGGCACACTCACTAGCTCGTGGCGGCACGAAGGATTAGTGTAATAAAGGTATAAAAGATTTGTCAGTTTGTGATGAGCCACCAACACTAGTGGAAGAAGTAGCAACAGATCTCTGACGGGGTTCCTCGACTCTTATCCCACACATTTGATGGGAGGAAGAATGTTTGTTAGTGGTCAGACATCGGAAGTCTCCTTCCTCGTCTGAGCTACTATTAGCCATCAAATCACCCTTAGGTAGCAGGTACCTATGGAAGGTAGGGAACGAACTATAGTCAGCCGAACTCAAGGCTGGAGAGAGGACTAGACGATGAGGGATGTCGATCATCTCATTATCGAAAGAGTCAGACTCGACAGTCAGAGAGGAGGTGTATAAATATGAGGGAGGTGGAATTTGAGTGTCAAAGTTTCTCACGGGGCGAGTAGACTCCCTACCTCTACCTCATCCTTGTCTTCCCCTACCTCTACTAGGAGGATCTGCAGTGGAAACATCTACCTCAATACCAACTGATGATGGACCCTATACTCGTGGCTGCATAGGACCCTGTATAATACTAGCAGGTATCATTGGTGACTGGGCAGGAGGAGGTCTACGAGTCTTTTGAGGTATATAATGCTCGGCATCATCATAAATGGAGACCTCATACACGAAAAAGGGTTGAGTATCCCCAGGAATGGAATACTCGACTTCATTTCTCATATACTTCATACATTGGTGCAGGGTAGAGGGCACCATTCCATACTCATGAATCCAAGGCCTTCCTAAGAGGGCCCTGTACGAAGTATCGGCCTACATGAAACTTTGCCTTAGTAAGGAAATTTCCAAACTTCAGAGGCAGGGTGATAGATCCCATGGCACGCTGTCCTTAGTTATTGAAGTCTTTCAATATAATCTTATCGGAGGTTAACTTTAAATGACCAAGGGAGAGGCTCTTTAAAGTTTCATAGCTCAGGATGTTGACTGAAGCTCCTTGGTCAATGAGGACCCTGTTCAACTCATAACCATTGACTGCAGCGGTTACATATAAGGGATGATTGTGATCAGAGGTTCCCAAGAGGAGATCACGATCTGAAAAGGTAATGCATGATATCTCTCTCAAATAACACGCATCCCCGACAGATTTGGAAGCAAAGAAGGTTTGATAGGACCCTGTTTCGAGTAGTGCTTATACCAGGGTCTCTCTCAAGACGGAAGACATCATCAAAGCGTCATAAACACTAGAAAGGGAAGGAATTTTCCTTAGGTGGGCCAGCACATTATAACTAACCTCCAGTTGAGGGCCTTTCCCTTTCTCTTTGGATTGCTCTTGGGAGGAAGGGATAGGATTATCGTGCTGGGTAATAATATTTTTATCTTTTTCTTTTATGGTCTTAGCCATCCTAGGCAGAAGGACCTTCCCCGAACACAAGTGAACTTCCTGTATTGAGTCATCCTCAACAGGAGATTCACTTGGTTCAGCAACGATGGCTTGTTCTAGCTCTAAGGAGAGTGATTGGAGTGGGTTCTCGAATCCATCTTCTAAATCCATGTAACAACCACCCTCAAAAATTGTAAACATAGGTTCTTTGTCACACTTAAACTCATCATCGCATACAGGATCATTATAAGAAATATGTAAAATGCTAGATGAGCGAGTGCTAGAAAAAGTAGAAGTAAAAGTAACAGGAGCAGGACACCAAAAGTAGCCAGAATCACCTTATTCTATTATTTCATCATCAGTCGAAGGGAGAATGAAATCCTTCAGAGTAAGTGCTGGAAGGCATCCCCTCTTCCCTTCGAAAGTTACAACAATGTTTTCCTTTTCATACATTTTCTCATTACATAAAGTAGGAAAAGAAATGTGCTCAGTATACACTACAATAGAAAAAGAAGAAGAAAAAAGTGCTGGCGTAGTAATTGGGCTGGCAACTATCGACTTGGTATAGGTAGGCCTCCTCTCAACTGCCTCTAAACTCTGAATTATCTGCTTGATCATCTGCTTCATCTTCCGAGAGAGTGCTAGCTGCCACTCTCCCTCAGAACCTCTAGGTGATCTTGTACTACTGCTCTGACTGTCACTCTGACTGTCACTGCAACTGCTGGAGCCCGAGATCATCTGAACTATTTAAGATGTCTTGCCCTTGGGCTGAACCAAGTCACTGTCCTGTAGGTGGATCTGTTCACTAGCAATGAGTTTCTCAACTCTATCCATGAACACATAGCAGTCTTCGATAACATGCCCGATATGTCTATGGAATGGGCAATAGATTGGGTGGTCTATCTATCCCTCCTTCTCCATTCCACTATTATTCGGGAATGTTAGGATGTTTTTCTTAATAAGGAATTTGAAGATCTTCTTTACACTTTCCCTTTTAAAGGGATATTCCTTACTAAGCTTCTCCCGTAGGTACTGCTTACTCTCCGGGGTCCTACAAGAGGGTCTAGGCTACACTACTGACTGACCCGGTATATGACACTGTTGAGGTGGTGCTGAACTGACTAAGGGCCTCTTACCCTTATCTGATGGTCCATAGGTACTGTGTACCTCCCCTCTCCTAGGTGGAGGTGCCCCTGAAGACTCATGCCGCTGAGGTCTACGTGAAGGTTGACTCTTAACCTTAGAAGGGACTGCATCGGGTATGCTATCCTGCAAGCTAATCACCTTTATCAACAACTTTTGAAAGGTTCTAATGCTGAAACCTTTCAGATAAGGTGCTATCAGACCATCTATGTTCCTTAACAGGATCTCTACTGCATGCTGTTCCTGTAATTGGGGCTCACACTGTAGGCTGAGGTTCATCCATCTGACTATATAATCTGGGAGTCTCTCGAGAATGCGGTTTAGTCACAACTAACTCTTCAACTGTAACTCGGTGCTCTACACTAATAAATCTCTGCATAAATAACTTCTTTAACTCTACAAAGGTGCGAACTGTATTATTGGGGAGGTCAGCGTACTAGGTAAAAGCCACCCCAACTAGACTGCTGACAAAAAGCCTCAATATCAATGCATCATTCCCTCCTATGTTGCAGCAGATGGCTCGGTACTGGGCCCTGTGCTGCCTTGGGTTCCCAAACCCATCAAAGACTCTAAACCTAGGAGGGATAAAATAGGAGGGGTAGGGCTCGTGCTCGTACTCTACTAGGTAAGGATGCCCCGTGCTAAATACCTCTCCAAACTTCCTGGAGGAAATGGCCTGCTCGACCTTCTGTGCTATCAAATCCTAAATCTGTCCCGCTGACTACTGAGCTGACTGACTCTGAACTGGGGAACTAAAAGTAACTGCTGTAGGTGCTACTAGAACTGCTCTCTAGACCCTGTCCACTCTTATATGGTCTGGTGCTACAACAGGTTGTACTACTCTCTCGTCCTTGGACGTAGTAGGAGTGTTTATGCCCGCAACTTGGGGCATGGCCCCTAGCGCTATCAACTAAGAAGTCATCATCACCATGGCTCTGGCCATCTCTGCCATCTGTGTCTGTAACTATAGGACTATTGCATCCGTCTCAACTGACCTGGGAGATCCACACACCTCGGGTTCCTCTTGCTCATCATCATCATCTGCCTCTCTTTGCTCATCTGAGTGACCTCGTCTAGTAACCACACATACTCTGTGCACCGGTACATCTTTATCTGTCTGTTCCTCGAGTAGGTCATCCTCAAGTGCATCATCCTCAAAGAGGGTCTGACGAAAATCTTTCATGTATGTACTCAAAGGGGAGGAAGTCCTATAGGGGCTAAGGGTTGGCTCTGCTTGAACTGGTGAACTACCAAGAGAAACTGCAACATCATCATCTATCACTGCATCACAGACCATCAGAACTGCCTCTGATCCGGAAGGAACAACTGTCTCTAACTGCTCAATTGCCTGAACTGGCTGTACTACCTAGATTGGGGACTCTGCCTGTCGTCGTCTCCACACCCATCTACTACGACGGGACCCAGTAGGGGCAACTGGCTGTTGCGGGGCTACCACAATTGAACTAAGCCAGAGTCTAGGAGGCTCCAACTGCTGCCTCTGTCTATGATGACATGGGTGTCGTCCAACTGAGCTAAGCAGATAATGCTTCAAATCCTCTAAGAGAGGGCTTGAGAAGTATCATCCATGGGTACCCTGGCACGTGGTAAAGTAGTGATAACATGAGGGGTCACCGCAATGCGAGTGACATCCTCCTTATCACCACTGTGTGTCAGTGGAGAGAAGCATCCTCCATGAACTGTTGCTATCTGAGGGGCAACTACAACATCTGGAGCAAGGGAAACTACAACCGTTCATGCTGCCCGTTGCCTGGGGACCACTATCCTCTAAACTGGCTCCTGGTGAGGCAACGAATCTACCATATGCTGTCTGTCTGCCTCCGATGCAGCTAACTGTAGTTTATGGTCTCTATTCCTCCTGACCCTTCTCCCAAGGCCAGAGGCGGAAGACGAAGCAATATCTGAAGCCACTGCCTGAGTGACAGGGGGAACAGGGACTACAGGAAGTGTCGGGGTCGGCCCGAGGATCTCTGGATGAGATAATCGAGCGAAAGCCAAAACCCAATGAGAGGAAGGTGAAGGAGCCTCGGTTTGGGCACCCTTCTTCCTAGAGGAAGAAGGAGGGGGAACCCAAACACAAGCTACCTCTGCCGGAGCAACAACAGGAGTTATTACTGCCTGCCGGTACTGAGGGCCTGGGGCAGTCTGAATAACAGGTGCGGTAGGCATTGGTTGCCTAACCGCTAGACGAGTGGGCCGAACACGAAGTGGTCTAGGCACTAGCTGCCTAACCACAGGGTGTACCGGCTGCACACGAATGGGAGTGGGATGAGCAGGTGCCTGGGCTATCCGCCCAGCAACTGGACGTTCAAAAGGCCGCATGGCTACATGAGCTCTCCTCTGGGGAGGAGAGTAGGCAGCAGCCTCAACAGGGGTCAGCCCGTCGAGAATGACGAAGGCCGAGTCAGTGAAGGAACCAAAAGTGATTCCTCCAGCAGGAAGACTGGCTAGCAGGGACTCAGGAAGTGTCACACACACGTCAGGGCCAAAACTGAAAGTAATGAAAGGTATGAAGGAAGCTATGGCACTACCGGCCAAGAAGAAGAAAACAAAATTTTGAAATGATTAGTAAGAGAATGACATCTCGAGAATAAAGAGGATATATAGGAGACGGAATGGCCCGATAGACCAGAAGGAAAGAAACTTAGCTAGGGGGAAGCCCTAACTAAGAAGAACGGAAGTAAAGAAAACTAGCTAGGGGGGAAACCCTAACTAAGAAAGAGGAATGATCTTAACTAAGGAAGGACCCTAACTAAGAGTGAGACAGACCTAATATAAGGAGTACCAATTCCAGAGTACAAATAAGGAAAGATAATATAGAATCCAAAGATGGAGAGAGAAACCTATCCCACCGTGGTCATCAAAAATCTGTGGACCTCCGAAAGGGAAAACATCGCCGCCCCACGGGGGGAAACAATATTGCTGATGAGAGGGCAGATTCGATCACACATATGATTAACCATTTAAGATAGTGGCTCTCACCAGGACATCCCGATGGGTAACAATATATGTGACCTTATCATCACAACGAATTTCCCCCACCCGATACATTAGCTCGTGTGGGGTTTATTTGAAAGTGTGGTTCAATTTCCCATGCGTACATGCCCTCGTGGTTCATTACATCTCAGACCAGGGCCTGATAAAACTCTCGATTAAGGATTATATATTATACTCTCCAATGGGATCAGCATATAGGGAAGAGACTAGGAAATCCTACTCAAAGGGGGAGAAATGTTCAGCTAGGCTTAGTCAGCACACACGGCTCATAACAACATCCGGAGGTACTAGGGTAGTGAGAAGAAACTAGAGAAAAGGAAAATCATGCACTCAAAGCATACATGAGAGAAGGATGGAGGTGGCGTCATCCATGTGGCACAGATAAGTAGGGTTTATAGTCTCTGGACGATAGAAGACTCACCTACTGATGAGGCATACTATGAAATAATAGTAGCCTTGAATCCTAGGTCTAGAGTGGGTCTAGTGTTCTATATAACACTAACACCCGTATCCTAGCTAATGCAATGCAAAATTTGGACTTACCCCGGCATGGATTGGGGAGCCAGTTAACCACCTAGTCGATTCAAAACCATGAGTCGAGTCATTTTATGAAGGATGGGTGGGTAGGTTACAGTTTTTGGAAATAGGGCCGACATCTAGAGAGTTTCTCATTGTATGTAGGGTGAATGCTCCTAGAGCTAATGCAATTAAAATTTTAATTTTGGTTGATTTCTAATGCAATGCATGCTAGTTAAAGTATCCGAATTAGAGATGCATAGATTTTAAAAAGGCTTATAAAAATAATTTTTTAGAAGTAGACTGAGCTTCCTCAAGTCCGGCACCTCATCCACATAAGTTAGATTATCCGCACTCTACCCGAAGGTGGGGAAGTGTCTTATAGCAAGGAGAGAGAAGGATGCAATAATATGTATACGACCCCGGACAATTCCAGCAGTTCCCTAAATCATTAGGTTTCTATGTTATTTAAATCTTAAGGTTTTAAATATTAATTACGAATAGAAGATGTTTTAGTCCTTAGAGAGCCTAATAGAATCCAGGCTAAAACAAAAGCGGCATACAAATCACCAAGAAACTAAGAAAAGCATATAACCTATGCGCAATCAACATTAAATCAAACACAGTAAATAATCAAATTAATTAATTAAATATCCATAGGCCAACTGCCTTTTATTACAAACCAGAGTCTACAGAAAATTAAAGTGGCCGGGCACCACTGCCAATAACCCGAATTTCTAATCCTAGAACAGACGCAAGTGACTTTGAGTGGGACACTCTTATTTTTTAGCTTCTTGATCTTTTCTTCCTTGGGCTCCTAGATCTCCTCTTCCTCGGGCTCCTTAGATTTATTGTAGCTAAATACCCAGGGTGGATAGGAAGACTCTCTCCCAAATGGAGGTTATTCTCCCCACCTCGGGTAATGAAATGATCTAAATTTGGACTCATGAATAGAAAAGGACTATCCTCATAGTGGGTGTCCTTCCTTTCTGGGAATCCAACCTTTGGATCTATGTATTCCCACTCAAAGGTGCACTTTCACAACTCGATAGCAATATTATAAATAATTTACATTAAATGAAAGCAATGAAATTCTAGACTCTTCTACAAGGTTATCCTAATAAAATCATCCCAAGCAGTTTATACATCATCCCAAGCAGTTTATATGGAAATAAAAATAATCATCACAGCCACACTTGGCCATGCTCTTAATTATTTTGAGGGCTAAGTAAACTCTGGAGCACCTGTAGCAATTTATAACTATAATTTTTTTAATTAGCCCTCATTTATATAGGGGGCTGAGCAATTTCTGAAGCCCCTGCATAAAATAACGTTAGTATTTAAATCTTGATTATTGCCCCCCTTTTATTAGCGCTGCATGAGCATAGCCACCTGTAGAAAGTATCGTTAGTATCAAAATCGATCCTAACCTATGGTAATTTATCGTGCAATCACATCAATTCTCAGAGTACAGTAAAGTAAGCAAACACATCAACATCATTTCAATCACAACATGCAGTAAAAATCCAGAAAACTCAGCACACAACAGTAAAGTAAACACCGGCCTATCCTAGGTATAGAAGTGGTTCCCTAGCAAACCATCTAAGTGTGTGTAAAAGGCTGTGTAGCTGAGATAGATCCTAAGCTGGGTAATTAATTAAAGTTATATAATGTCCAAGTTTGTTGAAGGTCCCCAAGAGAGGTTTAAGTTTAAGTTTAAATATTAATATTTTGAGGATCAAATTAGGTATGTTTTAAGGGTTCAGTGATTACTACATTTGTTTCACACCGAGGCTGTGAAGTTTATTTCACCTTCCTTGGGGCTAAGTCAAAAGCCTCGTAGGCCTGGTTACCTAGTAACAACCATGGGTTGATTTAGTTGATTTAGTTGGTTGAGGATTAAAAGAAAGGAGATATTAATTTATTTATTATTATGTTAGTATGTTGGCTTTAGGTTAAGGGTGATGTTTTCTGAATTTCAAGTTGAGCCGGTGGTTTTCGGAAGGTCCGGGTCACCCTATCCACTAGGTCAAAGGAGTCCAAAATTGACTTTTTTATTAAAAGGGGTTTGTAAATAGTTAATATTTTTATAAAATAATAGACCTTAACTCGATCAGTTAGACTGTAAGTATGTCATATTTGGATTCTTCTATCCAAAGTTATAAATTTCCAAAGTTTTGGTCTTGTTTTGAACTAAGTTTGACCAGATTATTGACTTTTTGATTTAAGTTGATTTATAGAATTCTAATATTTTTAATAAATACTAGATCCTAATATGAGTTGAATGCCTTTAAGTTTGTCCAATTTGGAGTTTTCTATAATTAGTTATGAATTTTTAAAATTTGGGTTATTTAATGAATTATCGAAATTATTTAATTCAAGGCTGTTTTAGGGATTTTGATCCAAATTAGTTTCAAACTGCTTGGAATCACCCCCAAAGGTCAGGAATGACCCAAAGAAGTGTTCCCAAGTGTTTGGGAAAAATTTGGATTTTTTAATAATTTTAAATTATTTAATTAAACAAAAAGATGATTTTTAATTAAGATTAAATTAAAGTTCAGATTAATGTCCAATAAAGGGGATTTTAATTTTAATTGGTTAGAGACATAATTCTGAAGAGTTTGATATATTATGGGTAATTTTCTGATTTAATTTGGATTTATTAGAATTTTCTGAAGTTATCGGGTCCTAATTAAAGGGTGAATTAGGGTTGATCAATTAAGCAGTTTAATGAGTCCTAAAAATTCCTAGAAAATTCTGAAGGATTTAGGATGTTACTAAGTTTAAGTGTTTCAAGTTTCAAGTCAATCAGAGGTAAACCCTAGCTCCTAGAATTTCTCTAAGTCTGCTAGACGGGTCCTTAATTATTGTCCTTAGGGTATCACTACGTTAAATGGGTTTTGAATCAATGTCTTAACTAACCCTGTATATAACATGAGGGAAATGCAGCAAAACATAAACACACCAAACATGTCCTTTGATCTAGGAGAGCCTAGGCTAGGAGCTTGTGCAACCTACACATGCAAAGGTTTACGAAACACTAAAGTAAAGAGGTTAATGGAGTGATTAATGAATGATTGAGATCCGATCATCCACTAATCCTCCCCACATAAATTCTATTCATAAACATAGCCTATGTTTAAAATTTAAAGAGCGAATCTCCTAAAATTAAATAATTTAATAATATATGTAATTTTAAAGTATTTTAAAATACACATAAATTAATAAATAAACAAAAAATAGGTTTTAAAATAAGGTAACTTAAAAAAAAGTTCAGATGTATGTGCATGAGAGATTCACCAGCCACCAAGGGAAGTTTTAAAAATAATTTTTATTTCAAAAAAATTAATTATGTTATTTAGATAGTTAATAATCAAATAATACAGAAACGAGCCAGGAAAATAAAATTCAGACTCTGAAAATAATTTTAATTTAAAATTCATAATTTTTTGAAAAGAACGAGGTATTATACGTTAAAATCCGATATGAAATGAATAAGTTATGAATTATCGAAGTTTAAAGTAATTAAAAAAAGGGGTTTTAAAATAATTAGTAAATAATAATTGAAACTAACTATTAAATTAAATTAAATTAATAATTAAAAGTTTCTAAAATTTAAAATAATTTAAAATAAAATAATAAACTTTAATTAAAATACTAAGATTTTAAATTATTTAATTAATTAAATAATATTAAGTAATTAATTAGTTATATAAAAAATAATCTAAAATAAATGAATAATTATTGTTTAATAAAAAAATATAGAAAAAAAAATAATTTTAAAATAATTTGATAAAATAATAATTATGAATTAAATAAAAGATTAAATTAAAGGAAAATACTAAATTAATCATTAATTATTAACTAATTAGAAACTTAAATGATTTAAATAATATTAAAATAATTAAAATAACTTCATAGTTAAAGAATAATAATTAATTAATAATTAAATTATAGAAAATAATATTTGATATATTTTTTAAATAATTTAATAAAATAATAATTATTAAATTAAAAAGAAATACTTAAATTAGTTAATTAGAAAACTCAAATAACTTAATTAATTAAAATAATTAAAGAAAAAATAATTAATGATTAATTTAAATTAAATAATAAAAGATAATAAATTTTTTTAAATTAATACTATTTATTTGGAAATAATAATAATAATAAGAGTAATAATATAATAGTTAAGATAATTAAAATAATAATAAAAAAATAATAATAATAATAATAATAATGATGATAATAATAATAATAATTGTTTTAATAATAATAATAATAATAATATTATTATTAAAATAAGTTTAATAATAATATTATTATTATATAAAAAAAGATTTTAAAATAATAATAAAAAAAGAAATCGACGGCGGCGAGATGCCACATGGCGGATCTTGATTGGTCGCGCTTATCGTGGCCAATCATTGCTAATGATTGGCGCGGCGGGGCTTGCTTCACTTAAACGGCTCGGGATGGCTACAGACCGTTGGATCGCCCGCCACGCTGAATCAATGGTGCTGATCGCACCGAACGGGAAACGGAGTCGCGGATCTGTCCCCGCGGTTAGGGAGAAGTCGTGGGATGGCAAAATCTTTGCCGTTGATCAAATGATCAACGGCGGAAGTCCCGTACACCCAGATCTAGGGCGAAACCGAAGCCCTAACTCATTTTTGGCTTCGTTCTCATGATCGAGTCCATGGTTTTTGATGAAATTTTTATTAGCTTGAAAGCCTCTTTTTGAAACGCTAATTTCCTCTAAGTGTTAGATCTAATATAAGGGTTTTTGAGAGATTATACCTTGGGATCTTGAGAGATTTTGAATGCTCTGAATTTGTGGACTGTCCACGTATAGATTTGGAGAAGAAACCACGAGCTCCCGACGTCTGGATCGAGCACAAGAAGCTACGGAAGCTTTTAGGCTTAGTTCGTCGGAGATCTTGCAGCCGGCGAGGTATGACGTCGGGTTTAGGTGGAGGAACGTGGAGAAGACCTCAGGAGCTCAGAGAGACCAGGGTTGAGGCTTGAGGATACTTGGAGGGAGAGAGTTTGCAAAAAGGATCCTTAAAGAAACGCTAAAACTCCCTATTTATAACCCTAGACCTAGGATCAATGGCTAAGATTAGATCTAGAGCTTAATAGGAGGGGAATAAGGGTAATTTGGCCGTAGTTTGCATTAGGGTTCGTTAGGAAATGATTTAGGGCTCTAGAATGGGTTTAAATAGGTTAGATAGACCCATTTAGATTTGGGTTGACCAAGTCAAAGCTTGACTTGGTCAACTTGGGTCAATTGGGTCAATGTTGAGAGGGATGAGTCTAAAGAATGAGCTGGGATTGGTTTGAAATTGGGTAAACCCATTAAGGCTAATTGGGTCAACCTTGATTGACCTAATCAACCAGGTTAACCTAGGGCATAGGTCTGGTGAAATCCAAGGTCAACAAGGCAGAGAACCTAGACTCCTTTCGCTTCTTCCTAAAGTAAGCAGAGAACCTGGACTCCTTTCGTTTCCTCCTGAAGCAAACATAGAACCTGGATCTTCTTGCAGACGATCCTACCATAGAGACACCAACAAGATAAGAGACGATGACCGAAGAAGACGACTCAAATCCTTACTTGGAGAAACCTTTGTGAATCCCTCACAAACTCTCCCTTATAAGATCCTCTCTTTCTCCCAAGCTCTCTCTCTCTCTCAAGGTTCTCTCTGGAAAGGAAGGTGGCAAAAGATTTTTCTTGTTGGAAGAAAAAGATCTTAAATAGTAGGGCTCAAAAATTGCCCTAAATTTTAACTGGTAGACAAATATCGTCCAGGACGATCGGCGGATCGTCCTGTACGATCAATACAAAGTCACACATATAAGCCTGGACGATCTGATTTCTCTGGACGATTAGAAGACAAAATTTATTCATGTTGTCTAGGATGATCCTGCGATCGTCTGGGACGATTAGTTTAACTCAAGAAAATTGTCCTACACATTATTCGGATTGTCCAGGGCAACTGATGCTGGACGATCACAAATTACTTGATCGGCCAGGAAGATGTTGCGATCGTCCCATATGATTAGTTCAAAAATGACCAAAGTTGTCATACACATTATTCGGATCGTCCAAGTGAAATGCTCTGGACAGTTAGGATTTCTAATTGATAGTCCAGGATGATATGATTGAATCAATTAAACCTTAATTACTTTTCTTAATCACCCGACTAATTTAGACATAATTATAATGGATCGTCCAGGATGATACACATATCGGCCGGGATGATCAGACCAAATCTATAAAAATAAAAACTTGCCTAACGTTCATTACGATCTGCTTAATCTGGCGGCTGAGAATTTCTTATTTGAGCATATCGTTCTGTACGATGGGTCTATCATCCACTACGATCTGCTTAATCAAACCAACTTAACATGGTCGCCCTAATTAGGGTTTCTATTTTCACTGGATCATCCAGGATGATTTGAATATTATCTAGGATGATGTGAATAAAATTTGAAATAGAAACTCTAACTCACAAAAACTCTCCCCATGAGTGTGTGTGTGCAAGGTTACTTAGCTAAGGGATCAATTACATTACATTTGACTCAAGAAAGGAAAAAATATACATTGGACATGAACTACAAAACAGACTGACTCGATCTTGGGCTGACTTGAATTTCATTTGATCTTTTGTACCTGAAATGTTAGTCAATAAAAAATAGAACACAAAATTGTTTATTATCATCAAAACTATACTCCTTAAATCTAGATTTTCAATAATTTCCCCCTTTTTGATGATGATAAATATTTATTCAGTAGTTTCAACTAAAGCAAATAGGAGTAATCAACGCACATATAAGAGAAGATTTATTTTTGCAAATTTTACTATTCATTGATAAATAGTGACACTCAATACAATAAAAGAAACTACTACAACACAAAAACAACAAAAGAAATTACTAGTAACACAAAAATAAATACAAGAATAACTCCCCCTTTTGATATCACGAAAAGAAAGGAAAAAATAAGACAAAACAACAACAAACTAAAATATCACAACACACCAAAATAATAGAGAGGCGGATCCTGATCAGAAGATCAGGAATCCCAAAAACACACAAAGAAAAGAAAAAACAAAAACAAATCAAAATAAAGAAAAATAGAAAAGACATTTTTTTTGAACCCATCAGCTCCAGTAAAATAGAATTTTTCTTGATTTTCAATTCAAAATCCAATAAGAAGAGAATCGACCACCCTGAAATCCAGAAAAAGTTAAAAAATCAATTTTTGTAACTTCTACCTCGAACACCTTACAGGTTTAAATTCATTTCAAACAAAAGTCTAATTCAGAAGAAAAGAAATTAGATTCGAAAAGAGATCATTTCAAGCCTCGTTCCAGAAAAATATCTGATAAAATAGTGTTGCAAAGTAAGGAATCAGAAATCATGATTTTCAATCTCAAGCTTTTGAAAATATTAAGTGGCGCATGGATTTTTGTAAGATATTTAAAGATCTGAAAGGGAAGAAAGCTTATTTCTTTGTGGGCTCATTTTGTGCCTCTTTTTCAATTTATTTGGCGCACTTTGCGATCTTTTAATTTTTGATACACTTTATGTATCTTTTTAATCTGTGGCGATATTGCACATCTTTTCAGCATTGAGCTCATTTTAGTGCTCTTTGCGCATCTGTTACAAGCTTGCTTTCTTTCATAATCGTTAAAGAATATCAGTTATGAAATTACCTTCCAGACATAAGAGAAGATAGAACTCACTCTATATAATAAGGAGGAGTAATTCACAGAATAAAAACCATACATCAAATAATAAGTTCAGTCACTTGATTAAAAAAATATAATAATGATTCAAAACTTTGAAAATACTATTTATATGAGGTAGATTACTGTAGGAAGATAAAATAGATCTCTATTTAAAAAAACTAACTTTTTAATTTTGAAGAAGATTTTTATATAAAAGAAATAATACACCATTAAAGAGTTAGAGAAAGAGAAATAATCATCAACATTTCTTCCCTTTAATAGATCCAGAGGAGTCAATCACTACTTATAAGCTTTCAAATAAAAATCAAGCAAAACTCTTAGTCAGAAATCCAGTTTATCAGTAGCAGTGAGCAGTGATCTAATTCAGAAGAAAAAGTAGTAAACCAAGAACAAGTAGGAAATTGCATCAAACTAAATACTCAAATAAGGAAAAACAACAATAAACAGGAAAAAAAACTAGGAAACAAATAATCAAATAAAGAGAAAATTAGCAGAGAATAAAAAATAATAAGAAACAGAAAATAAAAAATTAATAGAAATAAAATGAAAAACAGAAAACTCAGAAATCATCAGTCATCATAATCATGTATTTATGTCAATCACACCCAATCTGGTCCTCAAAATGCTGAATGAGTTAAATGCCAGTGGTTTAGTAAAGATGTCAGCCAGTTAATTTTCAGTTGCTACATGGTGTAGCTCAATGTCCCCTTTTGTAACATGGTCCCTAATGAAGTGATGCCTTATGTCAATATGTTTGGTCCTTGAATATTGGATAGGATTCTTAGATTTGCAGATGGCACTAGTGTTATTACATAGAACTGAAATTGTGCCAACAGGTAATCCTAAATCCAAAACTTGTTATTTCAACCAAAGGACTTGGGCCACACAACTTCCTAAGGTAATGTACTTAGCTTCAGCAGTGGAAAGTGCAACTGAGTTATATTTTCTACTTGACTAGGAGACTAAAGACTATCCTATGAATTGACAAGTTCCAAAAGTGCTCTTTCTATCCTCCCTATATCCTATAAAATTAGAATCAGGATATCTAATAATCTCAAAAGAAGTGATGTGCGGAGGATACCAGATTCCTAGGTTTGGGGTCCCTAAGAGATATCTAATGATTCTCTTAACTGCAGTCAGGTGGGATTCCTTAGAATCAGTTTGAAATCTAGCACAAAGATAAATACTAAATATAATATCAAGTCGGCTAGCAGTTAGGTAAAGTAGTGATCCAATTATTCCTCTAAACTTTTTCTGATCAATAGATTTTCTATTTAAATCTTTATCTAACTGAATAGTGGAACTCATGGGAGTATTGATTGGCTTAGCTTTGTCCATTTCATATTTCTTCAAGATATTCTTAGTGTATTTTAATTGATTCAAAAAGGTTCCATCATCCATTTGCCTTATGTCAAACTTCTTACTCATTGTCTTAAAAAAATCATCACATAAATTTTTTATCAGAAGATCCGAAAAGTATATCATCAACATAGATCGGGATAATGAGTAGATCATCTCCTACTTTCCTAAGAAAAAAGGTGGTGTCTACGCCCCCTTAACAAATGCTCTTTTTAATAGGAATGTGCTAAGTCCCTCATACCAAGCTCTGAGTGCCTGTTTCAATCCATATAAGGCCTTTTTTAATTTGTAAACATGATTAGGATATTGGGAACTCTCAAAACATGTGGGTTGCTCTACAAAGACATCTTCCTTTATTACCCCATTCAAAAAGGTACTCTTGACAGTCATTTGAAAGTGTTTAAATCCCTTATAATAGACAAAGGCTAGTAGCACTCTAATGGCTTCCAATCTAGCTACAGGGGCAAAGGTCTCCTTAAAATCAATCCCTTCTATTTTATTGTACCTCTTAGCCACCAATCTTGCCTTATTCCTAACCACCACACAAGAATCATTCATCTTATTCTTAAAGACCCATTTGGTTCCCACTACACTTTGATTCTTAGGTCTTTCTACTAACTTTTAAACATTATTCCTTACAAATTAATTCAATTCCTCTTGCATAGTAAAGATCCAAAATTCATCAGAAAGGGCTTGATTGATGTTGGTGGGTTCAATCATTGAGATAAAGGCAGAATGATTTACTTTCTTCCTAAGTCCATGCCTAATTCTAACACCTTCAGAAGGGTCTCCTAAGATCAGTTCTTTAGGATGACTCGAAGCATATCTCTAATCTCTAGGCAAATTATTTTTAGTTTCTACCCTTTTCTCCAGATTTGTATTTTTAACTCCTTGGGTAATCTCTCATACATCTTCTTCTTCCTCAAACCTAGTCTCCTTAGGATCATATTCATCAAACACAACATGAGTAGTTTCCTCTACCACCGAAGTTCTCTTTTTGAACACCCTAAAGAATTTCTCACACTAGAATAGCCTAAGAACACTCCTTCATCAGATTTGGGGTCAAAATTTTCTAAGGATGATTTTCCATTATTCAGAATGAAAATCTTACAGCTAAAGATATGGAGGTGGGACATGTTTGGAGTTCTACGCTTAATAATCTCATAAGGTGTCTTATTGAGATTGGATCTAACATTCACCCTATTCAGCACATAACAGGCAGTGCTCACCACTTCAGCTCAAAAGTATTTTGGAAGTGAATACTCAGCAAGCATGGCTCTAGCGGCTTCCACTAAGGTCCTGCACTTTCTTTCAGCTACCCCATTCTACTGAGGGGTCCTAGGAGCTAAAAAATTATGGCTAATCCCTTACTCCTCACAGAATATTCTAAATCTCACATTTTCAAACTCTCCACCATGATCACTATGAATAGTCAAGATCTCACCACCTAACTTCTTCTGAATCCAAATGGAGAAAGATTTAAATTCATTAAATGACTCAGATTTATATGACAGAAATCTAATCTATGAGAATCTCGAGTCATCATCAATAATTACAAATCTATAGAGTTTCCCCCCTAAGCTGGCAGTGCTAATGGGTCCAAAGAGATTTATGTGAAGGACTTCTAAAGGTCTAGAGGTATTGATATCCTTAATGGAGTGGAAAGAGGATTGGACTTGCTTCCCTAATTGATAGGCATCACACAGGTGGTCCTTAGTGAACTTAAGCTTAGGGACACCTCTAACTAAGTCCTTTTGGGTGACTCTTCTAAGAGTTTTCATACTGGCAAGACATAATCTCCTATGCCATAACCAACACTCATCAGCAATAGTTTTTAAGCAAAATGAAGTAGCACATTCAATATTATTTAAATCAAGCATGTAGATATTATTGATCCTCTTACCCTATAAAATAGTGTTATTATTTAAGCTTATGATATAAGTATTTGCCAGGAACTTGATGCTAAACCCTTTGTCATAGAGCTGATTGATGCATAATTAAGTTATGCTTCAATCCATCAGCAAGCAAAATATTTTCAATCAAAAGGTTCTTAAAGTTTCTGATTATACTTGCACCTACCACTTTTTTGGTGGTATTGTCTCCAAGAGTTACCTTGCCTCCAGCCCTGGCCTCAAACAAAATGAATTGATTTGTATCTCCAGTTATATATCTTAAACATCCGCTGTCCAGGTACCACATGCTCTCACGAGATCTTGTGTGAGAGCAACCCTACAAAATTATCAAACGTCAGATTTAGGAACCTAATCTTATAAAAAGAAGAGTGCAATGCATATGTGCTGTGCTGTGAAGCATTCAATTTGGGCCTCCACACCCAATGTGTACTACGGTGAACAGTGCAGGTGTGAGAGATATGTCCTAACATGCCACACGAAAAATATCTAACGCTAGGAAAAGGGTTAACTAATCTATGTGGGTGATAGTGTCTCTTCCTAGGTTTGAATGAAACATGCTTTGATGATTTTGAATGAGATTCTTCAAACTGTGGAGGTGCATAAAATTGTGCAAAAGTAGGAGGTGTTTCATTTTTCTCATATGCACTAATTTTCACACTTAGAAATTCATTTTCTTTTTTGAGACTTGAAATTTTAAATTTCAAATAATGCTAACTACTTTTTAAATCAGATGCATGAGTTTCTAATTCAACATGTGATGCTTTTAATGAATAATACTCAATTATCAAATCAGAATGCTTTTTATTCAACTCATCAAATTCATCAAGTAATGACATGTGATTACTATCAAGCGTATAATGATCCTTAATCAAAATTTTATGCTCTTTTTCTAAGTTTAAGTGTTTCAATTTCAGGCTAGTATACATTTTCTTAAGTTTCCTATATGATGAATAGATTTTTTCAAAACTTTAAGTAATGGATCGTAGGTTAGCTCACATACCTCTTCTTGGTCAAACTGACCAGGATGATTATCTGCCATCAAACACAAGTTCGTAGTCTCCTCTTCAGCTTCAGTCTCAGAAGAGTCAGATGCTGAATCCGCCCAGAAAGCCTTTTGAATCTTCTTCTTATCCTTTATGAACTTGGGTTTCTTCTCATCCTTCTCCTTGCTTGGGTGAGCCTTAAGTGTAGGACAATCAGCCTTTATATGTCCAGGTTTCCTGCATTCAAAATAAATAGTATCAAATGAACCTTTGAAATTTCTGCTACTCTTACCTTTGTTCCACTTCTGAAAGTTCTTGTGTTTCTTTCTTAGAAAGCTTTTGAATTACCTAGTGATTATGGCAACATCATCGCTATCAGACCCGGAAGAATCAGTATCAGTATCATTAGCCTTCAACGCCTCAGTTTTCTCTTTCTTCTTCTCACCTGCATCAATTTATCATTGGTTCACTCCTTGCTCGTAAGCAATGAGTGACCCAAGTAAGTTATCAATAGAATAAGTATTCAAATCTTTGAATTCGATAATTGCAATTATCTTGGCATCATAAGAAGAAGGCAAATATCTCAGAATTTTGTTAACTTTCTCATAATTAGTAAGCTCTCTTCCTAAGGCATGCAAGGAGGTAACAATTTGAGTGAATCTAATATATATTTCAGAAATTGATTCAGTAGGTTTCATACAAAAATGTTCATAGTCGTGAAGTAAGATGTTCAATCTAGATTAGTTAACCTCAGATGTACCTTCATAAGTAATGCATAATCTATCCCAAATTTTATTTCCAGTAGTGCAAGTAGAGACACACATGTAATCCTAAGATTTTAGTGCACAGAAAAAATAGTTCAAGTATTTTGCATTCAGTTGTGCTAAATCACGATCATCGAATATCCATTCAGTAAAAGGAAGTTCAGTTTTAGCGCCATTAATAAGTCTAAACGGTACTTCATCACCATCTTTAACAAGCATCCACATGCGATAATCTATAGATTATAAAAAGGTGGACATACGAGTTTTTCAAAAATTAAAAGGTATGTTATCAAATAATGGTGATTGTATAATTGAATAACCTTCAGTAGTATTACGATTACCAAAGTTAGCCATGGATTAAATTCAAAAGTTTTTCAAAACTAAATTTTATGAATCCCTCTCTAATTCCACTTGAAAGTTCGTTAGGGATGTTAAGCCCTTGTGAATAGGTCCCGAGGCTAACCAAGAGGGGGGGGGGGAGGGTGAATTAATTATTTTAAAAATTCATTAGTAAATAACGATTTGGAAAAAATCTTTTTGAATGTTTTAGAATAATTTTAGTTTTGCGATGGTTTGCAGATGTTCAACGATGATCAAATAATAATCACAATTACATAATCATCAATAGAAAAATAAGTGCAAAAAATAATCAGAAAGAATACACCAGATTTTATAGTGGTTTGGTCAACTTGACCTACGTCCACTCCCCGGAGCCCGCCTCCGGGTATTACACTAATACTAAGTGACTCTCCTTCTGCTCCCACATCAAGACGGAGAAGCCTGTATAAAAACTCCTTTCCACCAACCCGGTGAGGCAGAGAACCTGAACTCCTTTCACTTTCTCTTGAAGCAGGCAGAGAACCTAGACTCCTTTCGCTTCCTCCTGAAGCAGGCAGAGAACCTGGACTCCTTTCGCTTCCTCCTGAAGCAGGTAGAGAAACCAAATTTTCTTGTAGACGATCCTACCATAGAGGCACCAACAAGATAAGAGACGATGACCAGAGAAGATGACTCAAATTCTTGCTTGGAACAACCTTTGTGAATCCCTCACAAACTCTCCCTCGCAAGATCCTTTCTCTCTCTCCCAATCTCTCTCTCTCTCTCTCTGTCAAGATTCTCTCTAGAAAGAAAGATAGCAAAGATTTTTCTTATTAGAAGAAAAAGATCTTAAATAATAGGGCTCAAAAATTGCCCTAAATTTCAACTAGTCGATAAATATCATCCAGGATGATCGGTGGATTGTCCTGTACGATCAATACAAAATCACACATATCAGCCTGGATGATCTGGTTTCTCTAGATGATTAGAAGACAAAATTTTTTCATATCATCTAGGACGTTCCTGCGATCATCCGGGATGATTAGTTCAACTCGAGAAAATTATCCTGCATATTGTTCGGATTGTCCAGGGCAACTGATGCTAGATGATGAAAAATGACTTGATCGACCGGGATGATATCGTGATCGTCCCATACGATTAGTTCAAAAATGACCAAAATTATCTTGCACATTGTTCGGATCGTCGAGGTGAAATGCTCTGGATGGTCAGGATTTCCAATTAATCGTTCAGGATGATATGATCGAATCAATCAAACCTTAATTACTTTCCTTAATCACCAGACTAATTTAGGCATGATTGTAATGGATCGTCCAGAATGATACATGTATCGGCCAGGACGGTCAGACCAAATCTCTAAAAATAAAAACTTGCCAAACTTAATCTGGCGACTGAGAATTTTTGATTTGAGCATATTATCCTATACGACAGGTCTATCGTCCAGGATGATCTGCTTAATTAAACCGACTTAACATGATCGCCCTAATTAGGATTTCTATTTTCACTGGATCGTCCAGGATAATATGAATATCGTCTAGGATGATGTGAACAAAATTTCAAACAGAAACTCTAACTCACTAAAACTCTCCTCTTGAGTGTGTGTGTGCAAGGTTACTTAGTTAGGGGATCAATTACATTATATTTGACTCAAGAAAGGGAAAACTGTACATTGGACCTGAACTACAAAACAAACTGACTCGATCTTGGGTTAGCTTGAATTGTATTTGATCTTTTGTACCTGAAATATTAGCCAATCAAAAATAGAACACAAAAATATTTATTATCATCAAAATTATACTCCTTAAATCTAGATTTTTAACAGATGCATCACATACATGATGATGTGATGTATCACATACACTTCATAAAGGCATAAATCACTCATCATACTATATATGCATAAATTTTTGTTAAAACTTTAAATGGTTTATCTTATGTTAGACCTAGAACCTTATCTATGTCGGCTCCAACACTCCATCTCCAAGGAGTTTTGATTGAGTAAAGTTTCTATCTATGGTTAAATGACCCTCATAACTCAAGTAATAAAAAAAACCTGCAAACTAAATTCATCAATTTCTACTAGGCCTGCACTAGAATGTAACATGGGTTATAATTATCTAATGTTAAACTCTTCGTAGGTAGTAAGATCTCATGTATTATTCAATATATTTTATTTTAATTTATTGGATAATATATGTGATATACATTAGACCCACACATCAAAAACTTGCTTCATCTCAAAAAAGTACATAAAGAACAGTTTCAAGCCTCTTGCAAATTGTCTTTCCTTTTCAACTTGTTATAAGCAGAGACCACTGCTCTATATTATTGATTTAACAATTAATATATAACAACATATAATTTCTAAAAATAATCTAAATTTCTAATTGATCAGCAGCGCAGTGGCGCTATTCCTTTGAGTGATGAGGCAATGAATTGTGAGTACAATGGTGCCAAAAATATCCACTGTAGGGCTAGAAATCAGCATCGTGATATTTAAGCCTTTGTTCTATAGTAAATCTGGATTCAGCATGTAGCGCTGCAGCACCGAGTGGTGGTGCTACGCACTAAAAACTATATATATATTTCTCCACTCGTCGCCCCTCACCCGCCTCTCTTTCTCTTCACAACGTCATCTTGCATGAGAAGGAACCGAAGGAAAGGGGGTGAAAGGAGGAGAGAGAAAAAGAAAATTCAATTTTTGGTTGTCGGATCGCTTTTCCATTTTACGAGAATTTGTTAGATCGAGGTGAGTGACTATTTCTCTACTTCTATTTTTAAAGATTTTAATTTCACCCATTCGATTTCTTCTAAATAAAATGTATTACATTTTTCCCGGATATAGTTAACTTTGACCACATAACTTTTTATATGTTACAATATTGATTATTCTGGAGTTTTGACTGAAACATTCATGATTTAACTAGGTAAACTGAAAGTTATTGTATTTTGAATGATATACACATAATATAAGTTTTAGTGCTTTTTATTTAATCATGATGTTGATACAAGCATTGCGATTGAAAATGGGTATGTGATTGGGCAATAACTAATTTTTATTACTTTTTAATACTATGTTACTAATATGTAAGGATAAGAAAAAAGCTAGTTTTACAAATGTTGGCGATAGACTGATTAACCTGTATATGATGGTGGGACGATGGGCCTTCTATTAAATATTATAATTTGGTGTTATCCTCAACCAATTCATGTGATTATTTGTTGAGAGTTTTAAGAAATGTTTCTGTGTCAATAGAAGTGATGACTCTATTTACTGAGCCAACGGTTACTGATTACTAATTATTAATTCTAAAAAAGCATTTCTTTGCCAAGACTCTTTATTTGTTTAGTGTGGTTAGTATAATGCATGCTATTGATTCATTGTTATTGTATGATCTTATCTTTGTTGAATAGATTTACTGTCACTAGACAAATTTATTGTCAAGGTATAAATTTATTATTACTTTTACTATACTTCTCTACTATTAATGTCACTAGAGATACTGCTATTGATTCATTCATTGATATTGATACTGACTCACTGATATTATTACTGGTTATTGATTTACTATTACCAACACTAAACATGTGATTATTATATTAAATCGATACTAATATAGAATAGTTGGATAACATAGGTATATTATTATATAATTTTACTATATTGATATGGTTTTGATGGTATTCATCGAGGCTTTAGTTGTACCTATTTATATGATTTCTTTATTGATTAAACAGTACTGCTACGATGACTGCATCATTGATTCAACACCTATAGGAGTTTACTGGTTTTCGCACTATATAGTTTTACTAGCTTCCATACTGTACTGCTATACTATTTCATAGATTTTATTATTACTACATGTACTATTACTGCACAGATTCATGATTATATAACTACTACTATTATGAATTGACTAATACATGCATACTACTTATTTAAAGTGCTTTGAGTTCAATTATAAGATTTGATGATCTGTTGGGCTTTTTAGCTTATTATATATGATTTAAATAATTTCAGGTTAGGGTAGAAGATCAAGAGTGTGAGATTGACTAGGATTCTCCATGTTATTTTGTTATTTTGCTTAGTTATTCTTTTGTACTCAAGAATGGATGATGTAGTATCTTTATATGATTTATGAATATTGTATATACTATTTGGAATAATGAATACAGATGTTTATGGATGTTTTGATTATTTTATTTGTTTCCACTGATATTATTATTGATAACAGAAAATAGATAGCTCTGGTTTTGTTATATAAAAGATAAAAGAAAGAATTCTTCCAATTTAGATTATGGGTCATGAGATAATCTAAGAAAAAAAATGCAAAGTTCGAACATTGCTTAAACCTTCTTTGAATCTTTCCTGAACCTTGTTCAAACTTTGTTTGAAGTTTGAATATGGGAAACAATATGAAACTTGTTAAGAAAAAAATCTATAATGAATAAAATATAAACCTTATTCAAATATTTGCTCAAACTTTACTTAAACCTTAGTTGAACTTTGCTCGAACATTGCTCGAATGATGTTTGAACCATGTTTGAACTTTAAAGAAGATTTGAATAATGTTCGAGCAATGTTAGAAAATGGTTTAAGCAAGGTTTGAGTAAACTTTGAATATGCTTTGAAAAGGATTTCGATAAGATTCAATGAAATATATTCATTTGTGTTAGTTTGCTTTGTATGCACATAGATTCTTTATGTTATCTAGTAAGATAGTTAATATGGTACTACCCAAATTCTTGTAAATCATGCATTACTATCTTAGATGAGCTATTTGATTAATATTGAAGAGTAGCAATCTGTAAGAAAAAAATAAAGAAAAATAAGTTTTATTATTATTATTTTAAAATATGGTTTGAATATGTTTGTAATAATAAATATGATATCTAATACAGTTTAAGGTTTAGTGTGTAAATAAGGTTTGGACAAGGACTGAAAACTCCTATTATAAGTTTTTGCCTCATTCATTTTTAAAACTAAGGTTCTTGTTTAGTATCTTTCCTATTATAACATACAATTATTGGTAATGAATGCAGTCAAACCTAAATAATGAAAAATGCCATCACTAGTCTTGAATAGATGATGGTTAGAAAATAGAGGCCATCACTATAAACCTTTACAACAAACCAACCATAAAAAACCCATGAGACTACCATAAATAGAGAATGTACTGGGAAGAGGGCTATCTGAACTAACTCCTTTGTCTGTAAGTTTGTATGAGTTGTGAGTTGAGGGTAATAAGTTAAATTTTTATATTGCACTGGTGTTTTGAACTGAAATAAACTTTTTTACATATTTCTCCAAAGAATGAGATAATTGGGAGGATATTTGTCCAATTATGGCTATTATGAGGCATAGAAAGTCAAATTTCCCAATTCTTTATTAATTTTTTATTTACTAATATGATGCCTTGGTATTTAAATCACATTAATGAAAAGGTGTATTTAATTTTAAAGAAGCTAATGTTAGTGATATTTTTGTGTGATTTAAAATTGAAATATTATTTAAGTAAATTTAAATGTTCGGGTGTTAAATACTTGAGAATTTAGTGGCATGTATATAATTACCCCATATGGATTGTTCTTCCTTACAAAAATATTTTTATTTTAATAATATAGTTCATTCAATCCTAAGTTAAAAATTAGGATTTCTTAAAACCTTTCTGTTTATGCTTGTTTTAGGTGGCAAATTACCCAAAATATAAGTTCCAGAAAAAATAATTTTGGTAAGAAATTAAAGTATTAGAATTATGCAAAAGATATACAAAAATCTTTCTTCATGACGAATTGTTTCTTAGATTTTTGAATTTTCAGGATGAATTTTTTCTTAGATATCTCTAAATCTACCTTTAATATTTTTCTCCTTGAAATTGTAAAACATCATGTAAAAAATGTTTTAAGTTTACAAAAAGCTTCTAAATGAATCCTAATTGATGCAGGACTTTACCCTATTATTGCATCCTAGACCTATTGTGTCCAATGGCAGCAATTCCTATGGTATTTATAGAAGAGAAGGGGAGGAAACTCCCCCTAACAAATGATATTTGACTAAAATTTATTCTATTGATCTCACAAGCTAATTGGTACATATTAGCCTTAGTGAGTGTCCATTAAGGATTTATGTGTATAATAAAATCTTTGCTAAGGTTTATTAATAATGATTTTATAGTTTAAAACTCTCAATATTTGTTTTGAAATACATTATTAGTTTATGGAGGCCCATTGACTTAATAGTAACCTTAGAGTTTACAGAGATCAATTAATCATGACATATTTTGCTTCCTCTTCAGGCTGCCATTCTTCATCTTTTGATGAACTAAATAACTTTTATAAAATTGAGCGAATCTTGATTAAGCGTGAATTTAGACTAAGTGGTGCTTGGTTGGATAAATTTATTTAATCCTCTAAGGTTAGGAGCAAGAACATAACATAAGATGCACTTCTAGATTCAACCTAACCAATATATATCATGGGGGCATTAATATGGACTCATTCTTGATACAATAGTATGAGTTAGACTTAATGATTTTCTGTGCCATTACTTATTTAAGATGTTTTACTGGTCAATAAATGAGCCCATGTGCCCAAAAATTGTGGCATGTACGCTGGTAAGTTCAGCATATTTATTATCCTAATTACATCTTATGTTTTTTTTTTGTATTAATTATACTTGTTCTATCATAACTGTTAATATCATTGGATGAGTATATTTGTTTTTTATACATATACTTTATTGGATAAGATTAGGGGGGTTAACTCAAGATGAGTTTTTTATGGATTCAATATGAGCATAAATTGATTCCTTTGATTTTGACCACCATGTTAAGATCAAATATCAAGTGGCATCAAGAGAAGCTGATAGGTTTTGAAACTTATTATAGTTTCATTTCCCTTGCGCCTTACTTCCTTTGGCTGACTTAGACTAGAAGGTAGTTTGGGATCCCTGAGTATGGATCTTTTATCTTTAACTGTAATGTTTAGAGTAAACTTTATATAAAATTTACTTGGGTTAATATGACATATTTTGTCCCATCATGAATTTTTATGGTGGTCAAGAAGAATCGTAGTTTTTGGAATACTAACTATTACAATGAGATGTTGCTAACTGGCCTAGAGATACAATTTGGGGAAAAATTCATGCTCCTATGTTCGGCTATGTCACATGGGTATGATATATTTTAACCACTCACTGCTATACTTTGAAGTGAATAGGGGTTTATGAGGCACTATACAACTCTTTATTGATCCATCAATATGATCGCATTCATTCATCAAAGTCTAGGGGTATAGTTTAGTTCTAGGATCCATAAACTACTTATTGGATTAGTTATTAAGATCTATTTATTACTTTATGGAACCTCGCTATTATTTTTAGGTTATTTATTATAAGGAGGCCATACAAAGAGTTGTTCTAATTAAGGAAGAGCTTTTTAATCATCTTGAAATTATTAGTTATGAAAATTTTGGGGAGCTATTGTATCCATTTAACCTTTATGAGATACTAGGCATCTTTAGAAAAATTTATAATATAACTAAATTACTCTGACATTCTTGAGGTTTTATTCATACAAATATCTAAATTCTTTTACTAGAGGCCATATCTTCAACTTTTATAGCATTTTATAACCCATTTGACTCTGGTTTATGGTGGTTCGTACCCTTGAAAGACATGATAGGGCCTCTTTTAGGCATGAGTTATATTAGCTTAGTAGTTAGCAAATTGAGAGGGGGGGGGGGGGGGGGTGTTAATTCTTTTTTCGTTCTTAGTATTATGAATCTGTAATTTGTTCATTCCAACAATTGAGAGTATAGTTCAGGTTGTTTTCTTAATAATGGCTAACCTTATTATGTAAGGGTAGAGGGTGGCATTATGATCTTAGTACACACTTATAAAGGTCTAGAATAAACTTATTAAGCTAAAGATATTGGCAAGAAGGAAATAAGTGCAATAGCTATTAATTTAATTTACTTAAATTCCATGGAATTAGTTAAGTGAGCACTGCGGTGCTAGGATGGGGGCATCATGGTATTAAGCTCTCAGATGTTTTGGAATTGAGGGAGCGCTGCGGCATTGGGTATGGAGCATTATGGCAATAAGTTTAAATTTTTATTTTTTTAATGAATATCTAAAACCATTATTATTAAAAACCTACACCATCCATCCCCCCTTTGCCCCCCCCCCCCCCCCCACAAAAAAAGATGTCTTGCCAGGGAAGAAAGGGAAAGAGAGGAGGAGAGAGAAAGTCTTCTAAGATTTTTTCATTCATGAGACATGTTACAAAAATTATTCTGATCATTGTAAGTGTCCTCTACTCTACATCTATTTTTCAATGATTTTGAGTTTTGCCTATTTTCTCCCTCTCATCTATTGAAGTTGATAAAAATTTAATCTCGCATTTTAATAGTTTTCTATCATGTAACTTTTGATATATCATAGATATTATTATTATGAATATTTTAACTAGTTTATATTAAAAATTCACTAATGAGTTTTGCATATAAGACCTTTTATTTAAAATGGGCAGAGAAAGGCTATGTGCAAAATGATGAGGAGCTAATATACTAAATTTAGATATGAGATACATGACATGCATATGGTTACTATTCATCTGGTATAATATGCATTTTGGTATAAAACATACATAATAATAAGCACACTGGATATATCTGTTATGATTTGTGTAAATCTGTTCATTCAAGTGAATTCTGATACAAGTTATTTTTTATGATTACAAAAGTCTATTATTTATTTTATTCTTCTCCTAATAAATATTGGAGTTTTTTTTTGTGTACTAACATATTTTTTAAGAAATTCACACTCTAGACTGGGGACTTCATGTTCATTTGATAATGTTTATTGTAAGTGAAGTCTGTATTTTTTATTTTTTCTTGAATCTGAGAGAGTGTGATTGTAAGTTGGATAATCGTACACACACATAATGGGGGAGTGAAAAACTTAATTATTTAAATTGATCGTACAGTACGATATTGGATCGTACGGGATGATCTGTATTATTTATCCTCCATAATGAGCCTGTCTGTTTGAAAATTTTTCTAAATCCAGTTCGTACCGTATGAAGTTACCTTCGTATAGAAGGATTTATGGTACGAATGGCTCTGAATGCATCGTACGACTTGTTTATACAGGATAAACCATTGGTACGAATGGCTCTGAATGCATCGTATGACTTGTTCGTACAGGACGAACCATCGGTACGAATGACTCTGAATGCATCATACGACTTGTTCGTACGGGATGAACCGTTAGTACGAATGGCTTTGAATGCTTCATACGACCTGTTCGTATGGGATGAATATCAGGGATGAAAGGCTCAGAATAGTTCATAATGGATCGTATGAAATGAATCATTCAGTAATTTAAACTATTCGTACAGTATGATATACGATCGTACAGGATGATCGGTACGCGTACAACTTGAAATTTTTAGTTTTTAGACGGTTTTTCTTGTCCTTAGTACTTAAGGGTCCTAAAAATTGATTTGTGGAAAATCGTTCTGCAAAAATTTTTCTTGAGAGTGAAATGGAGAGTGATTGGGAGAGTGTTTGGGAGAAAGTGTTGTGAGATCTTTGAAGAGAAAATTTTGAGGGGATTCACAAGGTTATCCAATAGTGAGGATCTCATTGTTTGTACTTCAAGCTTCTTCTAATCTCCTTGGAGGCTCTTACAAGAAAGTTGTTCGAGAGGTTTTTAGTTCTTCACCGTCACTTGGAGGGTGAAAAAGGATGATTGGTTCTCTTCCGACACTTAGAGGGTGTGAAAGGATGAGTGAGTTCTCTGCCTTCACCAGGAGTGTGAAAAGGATGATGGTTCTCTGCTACACCGGGATTTGGTGGAAAAGAGTTTTATAAAGGCATCTCCGCCTTCCCGTGGGGGCTAAAGGAGAGTCACTTTAGTTTAGTGCAATACGTAGAGAAGGAGTCTCTAGGGAGTGGATGTAGGTCATGTATGATCGAACCACTATAAAATCTGGTGTTCTCTATTCTTGTTTTTACTTACTGCATTTTCTTACTGCAATACATTTTATTTTTCTGTGGTTGAAAAGAATAAAAAATTATCTCTGTTCATACAGTACGAACATAAATTGTACTGTATGATTTGCTTAGACTTTTTTGATTAAAAGTTTTCCAAAATTCCAAGAGAATTTTAAAAGTACCAATTCACCCCCCTCTTGGTTAGCCTAGGGACGTAATTAATATGTCTAACAACCTATTAACACTTTCAAGATCTATATATTATGATAATGATATATAATATGTACAAGATGTACATTATTATGATATACAATAAGCAATGTGAATGAAATGATGTGTTAGATGAGACCAATGATAGATGCTATATGAGCTAAATAAGGTAAATGATAGATAAGATTAATGATAAATAAGATAGATGATAGATAATTATAGATAAGATAGGTGATAGATAATGATAGATGAGATACATGATATATAAATCAAAGATATAAAAGATAGATGATATATAAGACTGATAATATATGAGAGAGATGATATATAAGACTAATGATAGATGAGATAGATCATGGTCGAGATCGATGATAGATGAGATATATGATAGATAAGAATAATAATAGATGAGATAGATAATATATAAGTGTTGATCTCATTTTTGTATAATGTCACTAGGACCCACTTGGGTTTCTTTTTAGTGACCTAATGATGGGGAGATGTCCACCCCTCAGTCATAAAGGTCCTAGTAAAGACCCAATTTAATCCCAATCAAACCCAACTCTACCTTTCAACTCAATCTTTAATCCAGCCTTCAATCAACATTCAATCAAATTTCAAATCATATCCAATTAATTTCAATATTTCATTTGATTTCCATTGATATGAATGGTTCAAGATCAATCATTTAACTCTTGAATCCAACCCAAATCCAACATTCCAAATCAAACCTTCAAGGTCAATAACCTAGGTCCTGAAACCCTTTATGAGTGGACTTTCTATCATCTAGAAACCCAGTCAAGTGACCTCCAAATCATGATCCGTCAATTGCATATTGTCCAAACATGTCTTTAAGACCAATCCTCTAAATTTGAGCTCAATCCAACACTCCTAGCCCCTCAAACTGAATTTTTTCCCAAAGGCTGCAAAACCTTCAGTTATTTACAGCCCATGCCACTAGACTTGCCATCCAGAGCAATTTGACCTTGAGACCCTCTCCAAACCCTCTAATCACAGTCATGACTTTTGCTATGATTGGTTGACCAAAAAATTATACTTTTCCAGACCCAATTTGACCCAGTGTTGATCAGGGGTCAAAATGACCAAAATGCCCTTTATAGGGATTTTTGGTCTTTTCCCCAAAGTTCAACATGACCTTCCCATATCAATATTCAAAACCTATTCCAATGGATCCTAAATATCATTAGGAATATATTAGACCCAAACTCAAGTCTTGGTTTAACCTGGTTGACCAAGTCAACTAAGGTTGACCAAAAATGTCCCTTAAGGTTTCAAATATCAATTTCAATCCAAATGACCTTACCAATGCATGGTACAACCTCCATTGATCTCAAAATACTCATTTAAACTTGTTTGACCTAAACGCAACCCCTGGTTTGACCAGGTTGACCAAATCAACCTTTAACCCACATTAAGGTTAATTTCAATGCTTGAACCCATTTTAAATCAAATCAATCTCTCAAAATCATTTAATTGGACACCCTTGACATGTCCAAAGCTTTCCAGGTCAAGCTTCCCCTTGGGTTGACTTGGTCAACCCATTTAGAGGGGTCAAAACCTTCTCCAAACCCCTTTAAACCCATGAGAAAGAGCTAAATCATGGCCACATCACCATGACACCGAGGCAAACCCTTATCTCAATCCAAAAACCTACTCAAACCTGCTGGAAAATAGACTATTTCCTCTCTTAAGAAGCCCTAATCCAACACCCTAAATCAATCCAAGCATTGGTTCATCCAAATGGGGGAAAAGGTGTGGTCCCTTTTTCCCATGGACCAAGAGAGGTCACACTGACCACCAACCCTATTCCCTAGCTTTGGGTAGCTTATGGGACACTTGTCATGCATTCAAACTCCCTCCAAACAAATCAAGACCATCCAATCCAAAAGTCAAGTGTTAAGGTGGGAGAAACCTAACCTAAGGGAGAAATCTTGATTATTTAGTCTCCCTCAACTCTCCAGCAGCCTCCAACCTTCCTAGAGCCTTCCCCATCCTCTCCATCCCTTTCTAAGGCTTTCCTAAGCCTCTTCCCACCATTTCCAAGCCTCACATCACTATTTTAGTGAGGAGAGAGCATTCAAGAGAGAGAGAAAGAGGATTTTTCAACACAACTTTCGATCCAGAAAGATCTAGCTCTTGGTGTCTTCATTAAAGTTATAGAGGATCACTGCAGCTTTCCAATGAGCCCAAGATCTCAAAAATCTAATAGTTGGATTGTAAGTTATGCTCATTTTAAGTTTAATTTTTAATTTAAAACTGCTCAAAAATTTCATTGCTTGGGGTCTCCAAACTCTAGGCAATGAAAGTTCATGTTCCCATGAGCCTATGTTTCAAATTTCATTAAATTTCAACAAGTATTTTGAAAGTTATGAGTATTTCAATTTTCTAGTTCATTTTGAACTAAAACTGCCTTGATCGATCTCGGCCGTCCGATTTTCTATCTTTCTCGATCGGACGGCTCGGAGTTAGTGATGACATGGATAGGTGGTTGATAAACAGCACTTTACTTGTCAAAATGCCACACGTCGCCACCGTTTTGTCGCCGATCATTGCCAAAGATTGGCGCCGGTTATTAATGGACTTAAAAATTCAAAAAAATAATCATAACTTTCAAAATTCATAGTAAATTCATTTCTCCACTAAATTAAGTGTTTTTAGGCTCGTTGGAAAGATAATTTAGCCTAGTATTTATTAAAATTAATTTTGAGTTGATTTGATTATTGAGTTGTGAGATATTATTATTTCGTTGAAATCTATTTTTTAGTATTTTCTCACAACCCAGTGGTTAATTGAGCCCCAAATTTTGGTGGAAGGTATTTGGGAATCTTAGGCATGTACTATAATTTTCTTAGGTTCAGATACCCATTGAATTGCTGTGATGTGAATTTTTAAGGTAATGGGTCTATTTTGGACCCAAAACTTTGAAAATTCATAACTCCATTTTTTTATAGAATTAGGCTGCATAACTTTTGTGGTGTGATTGTATGTGTGTAAGGGTTAGACAAATTAAATTTTAAGCCTATTTGAGTAGCAGAGACACCTAGGAAAAATAATTAAGGAAAAGTCTAAAAAACTTAGAAAATTCCTAGGGGATTGTACACAAACCCAATAGGGGTGAAACTTGAACATTAAAAACTTAGTGACATCAAGTACCTTAGGTTCAAATTTTATTGAATTTGGAGGTCATTAGGTTAGAAAATTAATTACCCAAATTTGTAGCCCTTTTAAGGACCCAAAAAATTCAAAAAATGTAATAAATCAAAATTAACTCCAAAAAGTATAAATAATATCTCAAATTGACCAGAACTTAGTCCTCTACCTAGGAAAAATAAAAGCCCCTTGATTGGACTCCTAATTTAACTTTAATTTGACTTTTAATGAAAATAAACAATTAATTAATTAAAAATTATTAAAAATCCTAAATAATTTCCAAACACTTGGAAACACTATCATGGGTCATCCCTAGCTTTTGGGAGTGATTCCATGCAATTTGGGATGAGTTTGGATCAAAATAATTAAAACCTTCATAATTAAGCAATTTTAAAAATTCAATAATTAAGAAAACTTTGAAAATGCATAACTAATTACAGAAAAATCCGAATTGAGCAAACTTAGTGTCAGTCTACTCCAATTAAGGTCTAGTATTTTCTAAAAATGTCAAACTTCCAAAATCTGGTCAAAGTCAAAAAGTCAACTTTTCGGTCAATCGTAGTTCAAATTTAGGCCCGAACTTCAAAAAATCATAACTTTTCATAGAAAACTCCAAGTTGAGCATACTAATAGTCTAACAACTCATCATAAGGTCTAATATTTATTAAAAATCTGAAACTTATAAAATTAATTTTAATTTAAAAAGTTAACTTTTGGCCCTTTAATTAACATAATTAAATAATTTTAATAATTTCTAAAAGTCTAATAATTCATTAAAATTACAGAAAACTTTGAGTTGATTAATAAAACACTCAACCAACACTCAAATACGTAACAACCACTCCAAAGATGAAGTTTATTGGATGGACTACTCCGGGCTGTGGGGCTAGGTGTCCTAAGGAGGCCTGGTTCCTCGAGCTTGGTGGCACAACACCACGAATGGATTCAATGGGGTGTTAAACATCAAAATTAAGTTACTTTTAATTACTTAACTAAGTTAAAACCCTTAATTCAACTACATCAGCAAGATTTTTAGGATGGACTACTCCGGGTTGTGGGGCTAAGTGTCCTAAGGAGGCCTAGTTCCTCGAGCCTGGTGACACAACGCCACGAACCTGTTGATGAAAATATAAACTAATTTAATTCTTATAATCAGCCTCAGCCGCATGACCTTCTACACACACTTTAGATGGTTTGTTAGGATAACTGACTCTAGATTTAGGCTAGACCGGTGTTTACTTTTCTACTGTGTGCCGAGTTTTTTGAGTTTTCATTGCATGTTGTGATTGAAATTGATTGATGTGTTTGTTTACTTTTACTGCACTCTGTGGATTGATGTGATGGATGATTTGATTACTCTTAGGTTAGGAATGATCTGGATGCTCACTGGATTTTCTGCAGGTGGCCACGCTCGTGCAGGGCAATAAAGGGGGCTAAATAAATAATAAATATAAATGCTACAGGTGATTCAGCTGCTTAACCCCCAAATAAAAAAGAGCGTGGCCAAGTGTGTTTATTTTTCTGCATATATATATATATACAACTGCTTGAGATGTGATTTAATATTTAAATGCTTAGGATAACCCTGCA
Source organism: Dendrobium chrysotoxum (assembly GCA_019925795.1). Taxonomy (NCBI): domain Eukaryota; kingdom Viridiplantae; phylum Streptophyta; class Magnoliopsida; order Asparagales; family Orchidaceae; genus Dendrobium; species Dendrobium chrysotoxum. Next base: position 70,248,014 of record CM034312.1, on the reverse strand, counting down.
GGAGAGTCTAGAATTTTTATTTTTACATTCATGTAATTTATTTGAGTATTGAGTGGTGAAAGTGGCACTTTGAGTTTGGGATATATAGATCCAAAGTTTGGATTCCAAAGAGGAAAGGATACCCCTTTGGGGGATAGTCCTTATCCATTTGGAACTCCAAATTTGGATCAGTTTACTAACCAAAGTGGAAAGAGTAACCTTCCCCTCGAGGGAAGAGTTCTCTTTTTCATTTGGGTATCGAGTCATGAAGAATCTGAGGAGCTCTAGGAGGAGAAGACCGAGAAGTTGAAGACAAAGAGTATCCCACTCAAAGGCACTTGCGTTTGTATTAGGATTAGAATTCGGGTTGTCGTCAGTGGTGCCCGACCACTTTTAATTTATGTAAATCTGGGTTGTAATAAGCAAGGCAATTTGCCTATGGATATTTACTTAATTAATTTGATTATTTGATGTATTGTGATTTAATTTGATTGCGTATAAGGTTGCCTATTTTTCTAGTTCTTTGGCGCTTGCATGCCGCTTTTATTTTAACCTGTACTTCTTTAGGCTCTCTAAGGACTAAAAATATTTTTACTCATAACTAATATTTAAAATTTTAAGATTTAAATAACATAGAAACTTAACGACCTAGGAATAGCTGGAATCGTCCGGGTCGCATGCATATTACTGCATTTCTCTCCCTCCTTGCTATGAGACACTTCCCCGCCTGTGGGTCGAGTCCAAATAATCTGACCTATGAGGATGAGGTGCTGGATCTGGGAAAGTCTAGTCTTTTTTAAAAAATTTATTTTATAAGCCTTTTTAAATTTCATGCATACCTGATTTGGAAACTTTAACCAGCATACATCGCATTAAAAACTAATTAAATTAAAATTTTAATTGCATTTTAGTCTAAGCATTCCACCAAACATAAGTCAAGGGGTCAATTAGGAATCTACTCTAGATGTCAACCCCAACTTCTTAAACCAATATTAAATAACATCTATGATCACTCCACATCAAAAGACATGACTCATGGTTTTGAAGTGTTTAGGTGGTTTAGCTGGCTCCCCAATCCAGGCCGGGGTAAGTCCAGATTTTGCACTGCATTAGTTAGGTTTGGACCACTGTGTTCCAGTGTCCAAATTTAGATCTAGGATCCGGGGCAGGCTTTGAGTTATAAGACCCAAACCTCCGGGAATATAATCTCAAATTTCTAATAAAATGCTCAACTCAAATTAAACATTCTTTGAATCCAAAATTTAGAGCCCAACACTTAGCTTAGGCCGGGGCACTTCTGAATTGTTTTAGAATCCTAAAGTGTCTCCTACCCTTCCTCATTTGATTCCAAAATAAGTGTTTAATCTTGCTCCAATCCCATTTAAAATTCCAATTTCATCTCTTTGATATCATTCCTAGAAATTCTCTAAATAAAATTTCTACCATTATTTTAATCGAAAGTTTTCGTAGGGGACTTCGGTCTCCCACGATGTAATTAACTATGAGGGCTTACGCTCGTAGGAGATTTAGAACCCACATCTGATTTTTCAAAACTAATTTTCAAAATTTAATTAGTCATCTTTGAGAAAGTTAAATCACTAATGATTGTTATCGTTATGTTCGAACGATTATTTACAAATGATATCTTCTCCCTTTAAGGAGATATATCTTTTGTTAAAATGAATTCGAATATAAAATTAACGATCGCTCCTCTTGATTATCGTAACTTGATATTTGACTGAACCTTATTTTGACCCTTTAGGGGCCATATGAAGTTCTCTCTTAAATCCGGCTATGATATTCAAGACAGGATTTATAATTCTAAATCTAAACCCCATTCTAAAATTTTATTTTCACCTCCCGAGGTGGTATAATATTTTTGATGGGATGTTTGATTTTAGAACCAAAATTTTAATTTCAATTCTGAATTTTCCAAAGAAGACTAAATTTTTCAAAACCAACTTTCAAACTACCCAACAAACAATAAGACAAATGATATGTAAGATTAGTGATAAAAGAGGCCGACGACTAATAATTGATTGAATTATCATTGAAACATGATTGGCGATTGATATGCAGCTAGATTGTTCTTGTACTCTTACAAATAGATAGTGTAAGACTAATATGAGTATAATATATGACACATACGATATGGATGATTCACTTGATATAAAAATGATGAATTATTATTTATATGAATATGATTTCTTGCATATTATTTTTATTTTGGTGCATTGATTTTAGTTGTACATATTGGTGACTTATTGGGCATTTGTGTTCATTATATGATTTTTATATATTTTCAAAGTAAGAAACCAGTAGAGTGAGGTTGATCTAGGTAGTAGGCGCAGGTTTTCTTTCTACATCTATTGGTTTTTTCTTTTTATGGTATTGATATGTTTTATTGATGGGCTATTTTTGATTGAATATCATGACTATTATATATGTTATTTTTAATTTTGGACCAATGTGTAAATGTTGGATGAATAATAATATTTATGTCTTCCATTATTTATATTATATAAAATAAAATTAGTAAGCTCTGGTTGATGATTAAGAAAAGAAAAAAGATGTAATTCTTTCCAATTTAGGTCTTAGGGCATTGCAGAGTGGTATCAGAGCAGGTTATTAGAAGAATTGAATTATAACTAGAGCTATAGGATTGATTATAACTGGGGTATAAATGGGGTTGTGTCATGTATACATGAACGTATGTTTCATGCATAATTAAATATGCATTACATTTTAAAGTTTTGCTTAACTGATCAGACAAAAGGATTATACTGGTGGAACATATGGAGCGAAGGGAAAAGGAATTCTGACTGAATAAGATGCACAAGTAGCTTTAATTACACCTAAGGGTGTATTAATGTTTGTTGATATGATTGCATTGCTGGTTAGTAATAGATTAAGAAAGCAATCTAAACAAAAACATTCTAAATAGAAACCTCCACAATTAAAAAACTAAAGAGTGAAGATAGTAAGAAGAAGACTGGTAAGATTATGAAAGCACCTACTCGAAGCAATCTTCATTGTGTCTGGTATGGAAGAAGACATGCAGGACACTATTATAAAATTATAGGGTAGTGCTTCAAGTGTGGTAATTATGGGCACAAGATGATGCATTGTACACTACCTGGATATGGGCAAGGATTTGTTCAAAACTGTTAAAGAAACTATGTGCGTTAGCTGGGTCGAACCTAATCAAGTGCATCTTATCAACCGCAACAAGAAGTTTCAAAAATGCCTGACAGTTTCACTAGTATAGTTTTATATTTTGAAATTTATTATGAAATTTTATTATTTTTGAGTTAAATGCATTGCATCACATAATATATGACTAATTCATTCACGTGCATACTAGTCAAAGAATAAAATTATGATTTGTTTGCTATGTTTGATGGTTAATTTTATTCTATCTATTAATATGACTTTTTTTAAGGTGAGTAGATTGAAATAGCCAAGAATTTAATTTTCTTAAATTCTAGTGAATTAGCTAAGTGAGCGCTGCGATGTTGGGTTGGGTGATGCAGTGGCATTGAACTCTTTGATTTTTTGGAATCGAGGGAGCGTTGCAACAGTTGGTCTAGAGCATTGCAACACTAGTTTTAAAAAATATTTTTGCAAATAAATATTCAAAACCTTATTTTTAAAAACTTACACCTACCACCCCTTATTTTTTGTTTGCCTTGTCACGGAAAAAAGGGTGAGAATGGAGAGATAAGAGGAGAGAGAGAGAGATGAGAGAAAAAGTCATCCAAGGCTTCTTTATTTATTACTTCTATAATAAAAATTGTTTTGATCATTGTAAGTAATCTCTAATCTATATCCATTTTTAATGATTTTGTGTTTTATTTATTTTCTTTCTTTTACCTCTTGAAATTGATAAAAATTCAATCCCACATTCTAGTGATTTTTTACTATGTAACTTTTGATATGTCATATATATATTATTACCTTGAATATTTTGATTGATTTATATGAAAATTTCATTTGTTTGTTTTGCACATATGACCTTGTTGACCTCATTTATATATGTTTTCCCCTCGAGCGTATTTGATCGACTCAATTGAACTTTGTCGAGCCTAGCTTGACTCAAATCAGCATCGGTTTATGTTCGATTGCATTGATTCAAGTTCAATTTTTGTTAAAATTGACTCGATTAGACCCGATTGAACTCAAATCGAATTTAAATTGAATCAAATTGGACCTGACCATGTTTAATCGAAAGATATTAACTTGATGGAGCCTAATCAGGTTTAATTTAACTCGAATTCGCATCGATTTGGGCTCAAATTTTTCAAAGAAATTTAATCAAAATAAATTGAGTTCAAATCGACTCAAATCTAGTCGAATCAAACCCGATTTGGACTCAAATCGGCTACCATTCAACCATTTGAAATTGACAGCTATGAGAGTTTTTTTAATTATCCTTATGTGTTTTCCTCACCTCTTTTTTCTTTGATTTCGGCGGCCTCGGCAGAGATCGCCCGCAAGAAATTTTATCGCGGGCAGGAAATCCTATCACGACAGAGAATGGCTGTGAGTCTTCACTTCAGCTCTTGCGTACTCTTAGCAGTCACTCCGATATACATCCCCCATTCGCACAAGGCAGGAGATTGAACTCCTCGTGGTCCTCTCATTCGCTAGTGACCTCCCTCCCGTTCTCTTGACACTATTTTTTGCAAGCCCTTGGAGCAAAAGTGCAGAACCCCCTCTCCCCCTCCGATCTCTCCTTCCCGCATGAGTAGAGCTCGATGTCGAACCCCCAGTCTGCCTCTCCCTCTCACGGGACCTAGTTGAAGCCCTCTGCCTCCCCTATGCGCCAAACCCATCTAATAGAATAATATAGCATCCTTAATCAAGAGTTTTGTTAGGCTGAGGCCTAAGATGTAATTAACCACAGGGGCTTGCGCCTGTGGGAAACCGATCTCCACATCAAATAAACCTCATTCGACCTGATGTATGGGATAGGGGAAATCTCGTGACTTTGATCAGGTCATATATATTATTACCCATCGAGGTGTGTAGGTGAAAGATACTATCCTTTATGGTTAATCGTATATATGTTCTCATTTACTCTTCCATTGGCCTACTTGAGTAGAGTGTAAAGGCCTATGACCATTTTGTACTATGGGATAGTACGATTGTACCCTTTTGTATTTTATTCCCCACTAAGTAGAATCCTTTCAGAGGCCCACAGATTTCTGGCGACCATGGTGGGATATATTTCTCTCTCCATCTTTGGAACCTATATTATTCTCTTTTATGTGTACTCCGAGTTTGGTGCTCTTTAGTTAGGCTCCTTCCTTACTAGCCTTTTAGGCTATTCCACCCTTTCCCTTCTCTTTCTTGCTCGTCGTATTATCTTATGCTAATTATTTTAGTTTGTGTGTAGCAGACAGTACGATGGCTTACTCTGGTCCTTCCATTACCTTCTGTTTTGGCTCTAACTCATGGGCAACACTTTCTGAGTCCCTACTTTTGAGCCTACCTGCGGGGGGGGTGGGGGGGGGGGGGGGGGGGGGGGGATCACCTTTGCTTCCTTCATAGACTCGGCCTATGTCACCCTTGGCAGGTTGACCCGCTCTGAGGCTGCCACCTTCTCTCCCCACAGAGGAGAGGGAGTGCAGCCATAAGGCCTTTTGGATGCCCAGTTGCTCGACAGCTAGCCCGGGCACCTACTCATCCCGTCCCTGTTCATGCGCAGCCTGTGCACCTCGTGGCTAGGCAGCCAGTACCTAGGTTACTTCCTGTCCAGCCCGTTCATCCAGTTGTTAGGTGGCGAGCGCCTATAACACTTATTGTTCGGATGGCTCCGACCCCTCAGCGTCGGCATGTTATTAAGGTAGATACCTCATACAAGGCACTCTTAGGATAGCCTTGGATTCATGAGAATGGGATAGTGCCCTCTACACTGCACTAGTGCATGAAGTATATGAGGAATGATGTAGAGTTCTCTATTCTTGGAGATACCCAACCTTTTAACATGCATGAGGTCTCTATTTATGATGATATAGGGCATTACATACCTCAAAAAGCTCATAGACCTCCCACTACCCAGTCACCAGTGATACCTATTAACACTGTACAGGGTCCTATGCAGTCACTTACATAGGGTCCTATACAACCACTAGTATAGAGTCCATCACAGGTTTGTATTGAGGTAGTTATTTCCACTACAGATCCTACTAGATATTCCTTTCAGTTTGCAGTTAGGTATAATGTTCTCCCTAATAGAGGTAGGGGATGGCATGGTAGAGGTCGAGGTAGAAAGTCAGCTTGCCCTGCAAAGAATTTCGATACTCAAATTCCTCCTCCCTCACACCTTTACACTTCCCATTTGACTGTCGAGTCTGACTCTGATGATGAGATGACCGATGCTCCTCATCATTCCACTCTTTCACCCGCCTTTAGTGTTGCTAATTATAATTTATATCCTACATTCTATAGGTATCTGATACCTCAAGGCGGTCTAGACATTAATAGTAGCTCAGACGACGACGTAAATGTTAGATGTCAGACTACTAGCCGATAATTCCTTTCTTGTCAGATGTAGGGGATGAGAGTCAAGAAATTCAGTCTTTAGCCCTCCCCTACACCTCCCTCTAGTGCTCATGGTGCACTACACTCTGATAGTCACTCTTGTAGAAGCTGCACACTCTCTATGTGTCCCCACAACTTGGTTGGCATGCATCATTGTTTCACAGTATTGGTGTCCCATAGAGTACTGACGTACAGGGTCCTGTGGAATCCACTATGGATGATGAGGTCACACATGTCCCTTGGTACTTTTCCTCTTTCGTGGATAGCTGTGTTGAGAGGGGTCTTATTCCTTCGACTTGGCCCGATGAACAAGCTCTACTACAAGCTCATATTTGGCGAACTGATCTACCTTAAACTTAGCGTGGTGTAGGCTATTTTGAGAAAGATTAGTTTTCTTCTATTAACATCCATGTTATCTCCTACTCTTATACAGTTGTTTCCATCTTTGATGATGAAGACTCGAATGAGGCGGAGGACAAGGTCCTTGACGCTCCACGTGAGTTCGAGGATGGCGCCACTTCCGCCATGGATGAACTATGAGAGATCAATTTGGGTAGTGAATCAGATTCCTGACCCATTTTCCATAGTGCTTTGTTATCCAAGTCAAAGGCCCAAAAGTATATTTAACTCATATATGAGTTTAGAGATTGCTTTGTCTGTAACTACACTGAGATGCCCGATTTAGATCAAGAAGTAGCAGTTCATAAGTTGGCCATTAACTCTGATGCAGTCCCTGTTAAATAGTCACCTCATCGGATGAGGTTGGAGATTGAATAACAGGTGATCATTGAGACTAAGAAGCTTATAGAAGCTGACTTCATTCATGAAGAGAAATATCCCACTTAGCTTGCCAATGTTGTTCCAGTCCGGATGAAGAGTTGTCAGATCCGTGTCTGTATAGACTTCTGTGATTTGAATAAGGCATGTCCTAAAGATGATTTTCCTCTTCCCATCCCTAAACTTATGGTAGATATTGCTTCATCCCATAGTATTTTCTCCTTCATAGATGGTTCATTTGGTTACAATCAGATAAAGATGGCTATGAAGATGAGAAATTTACTACTTTTTTGCACCCCTATTGACGTGTTTTGTTATAAGGTAATACTTTTTGGTCTCAAGAACACTAGGGCCACCTATCAGCGTGCCATGACTGTCATCTTTGACAAGCTGATTCACGAGCAGGTTGAGTGCTATGTGGATGATCTAGTAGTCAAAATCAAGGTCCGTAGTGATCACCTTTGAGATCTATGAATCATTTTTTAGTGCTTGTGCAAGAATGATTTAAAGATGAATCCTCTAAAGTGCACATTTCGTGTTACTGCAGGGAAGTTTCTTGGTTTCATTGTTCATTATCGTGGCATTGAGATTGATCCTTCCATGATCAAAACCATAGTGTACTTAAAACCTCCTAAAAGTCTAACCGAGTTGAGGTCTTTTCAGGGTAAGCTTGCTTTCTTGCAGAGATTTATCCCCAACCTTACCGGTAGATATCATCCCTTCGCTGCCCTTGCAAAGAAAATTGCTCGTTTGCACTGGGATAAGAACTGTCAGGAGGCCTTTGAGAGCATAAAGTGCTACCGATGAATCCCCCTGTGTTAGCAACACCCATCCCAGGCAGACCATTAATTCTCTACACTACAACCTTGGATGAGTCACTTAGTGTACTCTTATCCTAAGAGAATGAGAAAGGTAAGGAAAATGTCTTGTATAATCTTAGCAGGAGTTTGATTCCTACAGAGCTAAAATACCTGATAATGGAAAAGCAATGTCTGGCTTTGATCTTTGTTGTGCAGAAGCTTAGACACTATATGCTCTCATACAAGATCAGTTTGATTTCTCAAGTCAACCCTCTGTAGTACTTGATGACCCATCCAACTTTGTCAGGTCGTCTAGCACGTTGGTCTATGATTCAACTGTAATTTGATATTATCTTTGTCCCTCAGCGGGTCATCAAAGGATAGGTTATAGCTAATTTTATTGCTGCTCACCTAGTCCCTACAGATTCTCCACTCGATGATGACTTACCTGATGAACTAGTCATGAGTGTGGAAGAATAAGAGTCCCAACTTAGGAGTTTTACTTTGATGGTGCATCATCTGTCAAATCACTATGTCCTTATGAAACTCCCATGGTTAGGGTCGGTTTGGGCCTCATTTTTGTGTCTCCTAAAGGCCACACCCTCCGTTACTCCTACAGTCTTTCAGAACCTCGTACTAACAACTATTGGTGTTGAAAGTGGGTTTTGAAAAAAAATTAATCTTATTTGGGTAATTTTAAAATTGATGTTGAATTTAATTCTAAGATCGAACGTCCCGTCATGGAAAGTATACCACCTCGGGAGGTGGAGATAAAATTTCAAAATGGGATTCAGATTTAAAATTGTAAATCTCATCGTGAATATCATGACCAGATTTAAGAGAGAACTTTATATGGCCCTGAAGGAACAAAATGAAGTTCAACCAAATATCTAGCTATGATAATCCAAAAGAATTATCGTTAAGTTCATATCCAAAGTTTTATCAACAAAGGATATATCTCCCCTAAGGGAGAAAATATCATTTGATGTCAATTCTTTGAATATGACGATAACGATCTATTGACGTCATTTTTGTATTAGATCACTTAGACCATTCCAAATCCTAAGATCTACCCAGATTTTAGATCAATCCAAATCAAATCCATATTTCAAATCAAAATTCAAGGTTCAAAGGCCCTATCCTAAAAACCTTTTCCAGGAATTTTCAAACATTTTAAACCCTAGTCAAATGACCCCTAATTCATGATACATCAATTGAATATTGATTAGGCATGTATCTAGGGTATACCCTCCAAATGTGAACTCAATATAGGATCTCTAGCCTCAAAAACTGAATTGAAACCCAAAGGCTGTAAAACCTTAAAATAGTTACGGCACATGCCACTAGACCTACCACCCAGTGGATTTTGACCTTGGAGCCTTCTCCTAACCCATTTGATCACATCTAAACCCTTGATTATCATATGTTGAACATTAAATTATATTTTGGAAGACTCACTTTGACCCCCAGTTGATTAGGAGTCAACAGGACAAAAATGCCCCTTAAGGGCAATTTTGGAGTTTTCTCTAAACTCCCACATAACCTTTCAAAACAAACCTTGAAAACTTATCCAATGCATTCTAATCATTATTAGGAGTGCATAGGACTCAAATCCAAACCCTGGTCGAACCTGGTTGATTAGGTCAACTCAAATGGCCAAAATACCCCTTAAGGATATGAATAGTCATTTTGAATCAAATGATATTATATTTGGATGGAACCACTTCTATTCAACTCCAAATACTGAAATAAACCTATTGAACCCATTTCTAACCCTTGGTTCAACTTTCTAACCCTTGGGTCAACCTAGTTGACCAAGTCAACTAAGGTTGACTGGGTTGACCCAAATGCCCTTTAGTGGTCCAAATAGGTGATTTTGTCCCAAATGACCAATCTAACTCCTGATCAAACCACCTCTATCAAACCCCATTTGTCATTTTAAACTTGTTTGACCCATACCTGACAATCCAAGGAGCCTCACAGAAGGATGAAGAAGTGAAGATCAAGAATCCCATTCTTAAATTCACTTGAGTCTTAGGAGTAGAATTCAGATTATGGTCAGTGGTACCCGACCACTTTAAAATTTAAGCAATCTATGTTATAATATTAAGTGGCACTTGCCACATGACCTTTAAATTTTTTTAAATAATGTGATTTAATTTGATTAATTACTTGATGTTGATTGCGGTTAGGATTTGCATGCTTTTAGTATTTTTTGGGTGCTTTTTGTATGTCGATCTTTATTTTAGCCTGGAACCCGATCGGAGACTCATAAGGGAACGCTAAAATTGTTCTACCTAAATAATATTAAAACATTTAAGCTCACATAGAAATTTAACATTTTAAGAAGTAAGCCCGGGACTGCTGGGAGTTCTCATTGCATAATTGTTGCATCTTCTTTTCTTTGTTAGGCACCTCCCTACCTACAGGTTCTAGTAGACCACCTGGCCTATGAGGGTGCAGATCTATCAAGGAGAATCTGTGTAATCTAGGATAAAATTTATTTTAAAGCCTTTTTTAAAAATTTCTTCATATTTTATTTAAGTATTTATTAAGTCAACTAGCATGCATTGCATTAGAAATAAATTAAAATGAGTCAAAAATTTAATTGCATTTACTTTAAGCTTCATACTACCCAACATTAGTCAAAGGGCCAATTAAGGACTGCTCTAGATGTCGGCCCTATTCTAAAAACATTATCTTAAGTAATATCTCTACCACTCTACATTAAATGACCGAACACTTGGTTTTGAAGTGCTTAGGTGGTTTAGATGGCTCCCCAATGCAGGCTGGGGTAAGTTCAGATCTTACATTGTACTAGCCAGATTCGGGTAGCTGATGTTTAGTACCCATTTTAGACTTAGATTTTGAAGCAGATATTTAATCGTAAGTCCTCAATCTCTGAGATTTGAATCCCATTCTCTAATAAAATCAATCATTTAATTCTAAATCTCTTTCAATCAAGTTCGAGCCCAATACTTAGGATAGGCTGGGGAGTTTCTAAAGTGATTCAGAATCTAAAAACACCTCCTACCACTCCTTTATTGGTCTCCAAAAATAAGTGCTCATTTTTATCCAATCCCAATTAGATTTTCAATCCTCACCTCCCTTGATATCAAACTTTGAAATTCAAAATAAAATTTCTACCGTTATTTTAATCGAGAGTATTCATGGGAAATTTCAATTTCCTACGATGTAATTAACTACGGGGGCTTGCTCTCGTAGGAGATTTAGAAACCCAGATCAATAACTTTTTCTCAAAATTAAATTAAAAAAAAACTTAATTAATTATCATTGGGAAATTTTAAATCAAAATCAATGATCTTTATCGTCATTCTCAAGCGATCAATAATGATTGATATCGTCTCCCCTCAAGAAGATATATCAGTTATTGTTATAACTTTGATTATAAAATTAATGATAATTTATCCAAATTATCATCGTTAAATACTTGAGTGAATAATCATTTTGACTCTTTGAGGTCATATGTAGTTCTTGCTCGAATTTGACTATGATAATCAGGATAAAATTTTAATTATGTAAAATGAACCCATTAAGGAATGGTATGCTCGTCCTCTGAGATGATATATCATTCATAATGATGTATTCAATTTTAAAATTAAAATTTAAGAAATTAAATTGCCCAAAGATAATTAACCTTTTTCAAAATAATAGCTTTTTAACCAAACATGAATGTCAATGATTTAATTTTTTTTCAAAGAAAACTAGTTAAGTTTTGAAAATTAATTTTGAAAATTGATGTGGGTTCTAAATCTCCTATAAGTGCAAGCCCTCATAGTTAATTTCATTGTAGGAAATCGGAGTCTCCTACGAAAACTCTTGATTAAAATAACAGCATTAATTTTATTTATAAGATTTTCTAGGAGTGATATCAAAGGAGTTGGATTTTGAAATTCTAACTGGGAATGGATCAAATTGGGGCACTTATTTTAGGGTCAAAGGTGGAAGGGTATGATACACTTTGGGATTCTAAAAATAATTTAAAAGTATCTCAGCCTAAGCTAAGTGTTGGGCTTTAAATTTTAGATTGAGAGAATGTTTAGTTTAAGTTGATTAATTTATTAGAAGTTTGAGACTATATTCCCAAAGGTTGGGGACTTATAATTTAGAATCTGCCCCGGATCCTAAATCTAAATTGGGCACTGGTCCACAGGTGGCCCGAACTTAACTAATACAATACGAAATCTGGACTTACCCTGGCATGGATTGGGGATGCAGCTAACCACCTAGGTTATTAAAATCTATAAGTCCGGTCATTTTATGTGAGAGTGGTAGGATGTTATTTTTAAAGTTTTGAGAAGTTAGGGCGGACATCTAGAGATTGTCCTAAATGGCCCCCTTACTTATGTTGGGTAAAATTACTAGAGCAAGTGCAATTAAAGTTTTAGAAATACTTTTTAATTGATTTCTAATGTAATGCATGCTGATCGACTCGATTAAATACTTAAAACTGAAATGAAGCAGTTTTAAAAAAGCTTAAAAATAGATTTTATCCTAGAGTGCATAGACTCTCCTTGACAGATCTACACCCTCATAGGCCAGGTAGTCTGCCAGAACCCGCAGGTGGAGAGGTGCCTAACAAATGAAAAGAAAATGCAGCAACATGCTATGAGAACTCCCGACGGCCCCAAGCTTACTTCTTAAAAGGGTTAGAGTTTTTATGTTATCTTAAATTTTTTTATTAAAGTTTAAATAAAAAATTTTTTTGTACCCTCACGAGCCTCTACGTATCCAGGCTAAATAAAAGCGACATGCAAGTGCCAAAAAACTAGGAAAAATAGGCAATCCTATATGAAATCAAATTAAATCAATCATATTAAATAATTAAATTAATTAAGTAAATGTCATAGGCAAATTACCTTGCTTATTATAACCCAGATTTATAGAAATTAAAAGTGGCTGGGCACCACTGACAACAACCTGATTCTAATACTAATACATACTCTTTGTCTTCAACTCCTTGGTCTTCTCCTCTTCGAACTTCTTTAATTCTTCGTGGCTGGATACCCAAATGGAAAAGAGAACTCTTCCCTCGAGGTGAAGGTTACTCTTTCCACTTTGGGTAGTAAAGTGAATCAAATTTGGATTTCCAGATGGATAAGGACTATCCCCCAAAGGAGTATCCTTTCCTCTTTGGAATCCAACCTTTGGATCTATGTATCCCGACTCAAATGTGCACTTTCATAACTTAATACTTAAAAAAATTACATAAATATAAAAATGAAAACTTTAGACTCTCCTGCAGTGTTATCTTAAGCATTTAAATATTAAAATACATCCCAAGCAGTTATATATATATGCAAAAAAGTAAACACACTTGCTCACGCTCCTTTTTTTATTTGGGGGCTAAGCAGCTGAAGCACCTATAGTAATTATATTTATTATTTATTTAGCCCCCATTATTGCCCTGCACGAGCATGGCCACCTGTAGAAAATTCAGTGAGCATCCAGATCGTTTCTAACCTAAGAGTAATTTATCACCCATTACATCAATCTACTGAGTGCAGTAAAAAAAGTAAGCAAACACATCAATCAATTTTTAATCACAACATGCAATAAAAACTCAGAAAACTCAGCACACAATAGAAAAGTAAACATCAGCCTAGCCTAGATCTAGAGTCGGTTGTCCTAACAAACCATCTAAAGTGTATGCTAAAGGTCATGTGGCTGGGGTAGATCCTATGCTGAGCAATTAATTTAAGTTATCTAGTGTTTGAATTTATTGAAGGCTTAAATGGAGATTTAATTAAAGTTTAAATATTAATATATTAAACTTTAAATTTAATCTATTTTAATGGTTAAATGATTGCTACCTTTGTTGCTCACTGAGGCCGTGAAGTTGATTTCATATTCCTTGGGGCTAAGTTAATAGTCTCGTAAGCCTAGGTACCCAGTAGTAATCAGAGTTGATTAGGTTGATTTGGTTTGTTAGACTTTAAAGATTTATTAATATTCATTGATTCAATTAATTACTGATTATAAGAATTAAATTAGTTTATATTTTCCATCAACATGTTCGTGGCATTTTATCACCAGGCTCGAGGAACCAGGCCTCCTTAGGACACGTAGCCCCGCAGCCCGGAGTAGTCCATCCTAAAAACCTTATTAATATAATTAAATTAAGAATTTTAATTTGGTTAAATAATTAAAAGTAACTTAATTTTGATGTTTAACACTTCATTGAATCTATTCGCGATGTTGTACCACGAGGCTTGAGGAACCAAGCCTCCTTAGGACACCTAGCACCGCAGCCCGGAGTAGTCCATCCAATAAACTTCATCTTTAGAGTGGTTGTTAAGTATTTGAGTATTGTTTGAGTGTTTTATTAATCATCTTGAGATTTTCTAAAATTTTAATAATTTTTAGATTTTTTGAATTATTGAAATTATTTTAAAGCTATTAACTAAGGGTCCAAAAGTTAACTTTTTTAATTAAAGTTAATCTTAAATATTTCAGATTTTTAATAAATATTAGACCTTATGATGAGTAGTTAGACTATTAGTATGCATAATTTGGAGTTTTTTTTACAAAAAGTTATAATTTTTTGAAGTTTGGGCCTAAATTTGAACTATGGTTGATAAAAAAGTTAACCTTTTGACTTTGACTTAATTCTGGAAGTTTGATATTTTTAGAAACTACTAGAGCTTAAATGGAGTTGAATGACACTAAGTTTATTCAATTTAGATTTTTTTGTAACTAGTTATAAATTTTTAAAATTTCTTTAATTTTAAAATTACTTATTTAGGAAGGTTTTGATCATTTTGATCCAAACTCATCCCAAACTGCATGGAATCACTCCAAAAGGTTAAGGATGACCCATGGGAGTATTTCTAAGTGTTTGAAAATTATTTGATAATTTTAATAATATTTAATTAATTAATTTAATTAATTATTAATTTTTCTTAAAAGTCAAGTTAAAGTTGAATTAGGAATCTAGTCAAATGGCTTTTATTTTTTTAGGTAGAGGGCTAAGTTCTGGTCTGTTTGAGATATTATTTATATTTTTTGAACTTAATTTGGATTTATTACATTTTTTTGAATTATATGAGTCCTTAAAAGGCTAAAACTTTGGATAAATGATTTTCTAACCTAATGCCCTCCATGTATAATGAAATTTAACCATAAGGTACATTATGTCGCTAAGTTTGATGTGTTCAAGTTTTATTTTTATTGGGTTTGTGTACATTCCCTTAGGAATTTTTTAAGTTTTCTAGACATTTCCTTTATTATTTTACCTAGGTGTCACTAAGGTTCAATTGGGCTTGAAATTTTGTGTAGCTAACCCTGGGATATATGCAATCACATCATAGAAAATATGTGGCCTAATTCTAAATATTGGAAGAGTTATGAATTTTCAAAGTTTTGGGTCCAAAATGTACCAATTTCTTTGAAAATTCACATCACAGTAATTCAATAGGTATCTGACCCTAAAAAAATTATAGTGCATGCCTAAGATACCCAAATACCTTCCACCAAAATTTGAAGCACAATTGACCATTGGATTTTGAGAAAATCACAAAAAAACTAATTTCAAAGAAATAGAAATATCTCATAATCCAGTAATCAAATAAATTCATACTTAATTTTATTAAATACTAGACTAAATTATCTTTCCAATGAGCATAAAAATACTTAATTTGGTGGAGAAATGAATTTACTATAAATTTTGAAAGTTCTGACTATTTTTTTGAATTTTTTTAGTCCATTAATAACTGGCGCCAATCATTGACAATGATTGGCGCCAAAACGACGGTGGCGCATGACATTTTGACATGTGGCATGCTATTTATGAGCCACCTATCTGCGCTATCACTAACCCTAGGCCGTTCGATCAAGAAAGAAGGAAAATCGGATGGTCGAGATCGATCTAGGCCATTTTAGTTCAAAATGAACTAGAAAATTGAAATGCTCATAACTTTCAAAATACTCATCAAAATTTAACGAAATTTGAAATGTAGGCTCATGAAATATGAACTTTCTTTGCCTAGAGTTTGGAGACTCCATGCAATGAAATTTTTGAGCAGTTTCAAATCAAAATTTAAACTTAAAATGAGTATAACTTATAATCCAACCATCTAATTTTTGAGATCTTAGGCTTGTTAGAAAGATGCAGTAATCCTCTATAACTTTATTAAAGACACCAAGTGCTGGATCGAAAGTTGTGTTGGAAAATCCTCTTTCTCTCTCTAGATTGCTCTCTCCTCACTAAAATAGTAATTTGAGGCTTGAAATGGTGGGAAGAAGCTTGGGAAAGCTTTGGAGATGGATGGAGAGGATGTGGAAGGCTCTAGGAAGGTTGGAGGATGTTGCAGTGGGAGTTTAGGTGAAAAATGAGCAAGGATGATGCCTTAGGTCAAGTTTCCCCATTTCTAAATCCCTTGATTTTGAATAGATGTCTTAGATTCAATTAGGGAGGGTATAGATGAGTTCAAGTGTCCCTTAAGCTGCCAAAAGCTAGGGAATAGGGTCAGGTAGTGAGTGTGATCTCCTTGGTCCACGGGAAAGGGGCCACACCTTTTCTCCCATTTGGATGAACCAAAGCTTGGCTTGGTTTAGGGGGTTGGATTAGGATTTCTTAAGAAAGAAAAATGGTCCATATTCTAGCAGGTTTAAGTAGGTTTTGGATTGAGATAAAGGTTTGCCAAGGTGGCATGATGATGTGGTCATGATTTGGTTCTTTGTCAGGGTTCAAAGAGGGTTGGAGAGGGTTTTGACCCCTCCAAATAGGTTGACCAAGTCAACCCAAAGGAAGTTTGACTGGAAAAGTTTTGGACATATCAAGGGTGTCCAATTGAATAATTTTGGGGGGTTGATTTGATTTAAAATGGGCTCGAGCATTGAAATTAACCTTAGTGTAGGTTAAGGGTTGATTTGGTCAACCATGGTTGACTTGGTCAACCTGGTCAAATCGCTGGTTGAGTTTGGGTTAAAAGGTTGAAATGAGTGTTTTAAGATCAATGGAGGTGGTGCCATGCATTGGTGAAGTCGTTTGGTTGGAAATGGGCGTTTAAATCCCTTGAGGGCATTTTGGTCAATTAAGGTTGACTTGGTCAACCAGGTCAAACCAAAATATGAGTTTTGGTCCAATGTATTCTTAATGATGTTTAGGATCATTGGGGTAGGTTTGAAGGTTGATATGAGAAGGTGATGTATTTTTTTTTTTTGGGAAAAGACCAAAAACTCCTATAAATGGTATTTTAGTCATTTTGACCCCTAGTCAATCCTGGGTCAAACTGGGTCTAAAAAAGTGTAGATCATTGGTCAAAAAGTCATAACAAAGGTCATGGATATGGTTGAAAGATTTGGAAGGGGTCGCAAGATTAAATTCCAGTAGATGACATGTCTAGTAGTACAGGCTATAAATAACTAAGGGTTTTGCAGCCTTTGGTAAAAGATTCAGTTTTAGGGGCTAAAAGTATCGGATTGAGCTCAAATTTAGATGGTTGACCCTAGGGACATGCCTACGAAATATGCAATTAATAGACCCTAAATAAGAGGTCATTAGGCTGGGTTCCAAGGGATCTGAAAATTCTCTTGAAAGTGAAAGTTCTATAGGGATGTTAAGCCCTGATGAACTAGCCCCGAAGCTAACCAAGAGGGGGGGGTGAATTGGTTATTTAAAAAATTTGAGATCAACAGGAAAAATCTTTTCGATGATTTTTAGTGAAAATAAGAAAATACATAAATAAAAAAATCAACCACAGATTTCACCCAAGCAGGTAATCACATAAAATTAAAGTGCAGAAAATAATCAGAAAGAACACACCAGATTTTATAGTGGTTTGGTCAACTTAACCTACGTCCAGTCCCTGGAGCCTCCCCTCCGGGTATTGCAATAAACCAAAGTGACTCTCCTTCTGCTCCCACAGAAAGGCGGAGAAGCCTGTACAAAAACTCCTTTCTACCGATACAGTGAGGTAGAGAACCTAACCTCCTTTCGCTTCCTCCTGAAGCAGGCAGAGAACCTCAGACTCCTTTCACTTCCTCCTGAAGCAGGCAGAGAACCTGAACTCCTTTCGCTTCCTCCTGAAGCAGACAAAGAACCTGAACTCCTTTCGCTTCCTCCTGAAGCGGGCAGAGAACCCGGATCTTCTTACAAACGATCTTCCCACAAAGAACACCGACTAGATGAGAGACGACGAACGAAGAAGACGACTCTGATCCTTACTTGGAGAAACCTTTGTGAATCCCTCACAAACTCCCCCTCATAAGATCCTCTCTCTCTCTCTCTAGGGTTTCTCTATAATGGAAAGTGGCAAAATATTTTTCTTGTTGGAAGAAAAAGATCTTTTATAGGAGGGCTCAAAATTTGCCCTAAATCTTAACTGGTCGGCCTATATCATCCAAGACGATCGATATATCGTCCTATATGATTAGTTCAAAAACACCTGTTTCAGCCTGGACGATCTGTAGAAAAAGTTTATCAGATCATCCCGTACGATTCTGCGATCGTCCGGGATGATTAGTATAAATTCAGGAATTTCATCCAGAAGACTGCTCTGATCATCCCGGGAAACTTATCCTGGACGACCTAAAAATGACTTAATCGTCCAGGACGATACGGGTATTGTCCTGTATGATTAGTTCAAAAAGTGCCAAAATCGTCCTGAGCACCGCTCTGGACGTACAGCTGAAACACACTAGACGATCCTGATCGTCCCGGACGATCTTGCGATCATCCCGGATGATGTGATCGTATCAATTAAATATTAATTACTTTCCTTAATCACCAGACTAATTTAGACATGATTGTACGGGATCATCCAGGACAATACACGTATCATCCAGGAAGATCAGATCAAATCTCTAAAAATAAAACTTGCCTAACTTGATCTGGCGGCTGAGAATTTCTGATTTGAGCCTATCATCCCGTACGATGTATGGATCATCCAGGACGATCGGCTTAATCAGACAGACTTAACTTGGTCACCCTAATTAGGGTTTCTATTTTCACTTGATTGTCTAGGACGATGTGAATATCATCCAGGACGATCTGAACAAAAATTGAACAGAAACTCTAATTCACTCAAGCTCTCCCCCTGAGTGTGTGTGTGCAAGATTACTTAGCTAGGGGATCAATTACATTATAATTGACTCAAGAAAAGGAAAACAGTACATTTAGACACACTTGGACCTGATCTTGAGTTGGCTTGAGTTGCTTTTGATCTTTTATACCTGAAATGAGTTAGCCAAGCAAAATAGAATACTAATATATTTTTCATCATTAAAACTGTACTTTTTGAAACCAAATTTGCAACAATCTCCACCTTTTTTATGATGGTAAATATTAGTGCAGTAGTTTAAAAGAAAAGAATTAGGAGTTAATCAACGCATATCAAAAAACTAATTTCTTTCTAAATTTCATTGAACAACTAGAACAGTACAGGAAAACAACTATAAAGAAAATAAATAACACAAAATAAGATCAATACATAAGCCAAAAACTACTACAACCAACTCCCCCTTTTGACATCACAAAAAGGAGGAGGAACAGAAACAACAGAACAAACAGAAAATAGCCCAAAACACAAAACTAAATCGGAGGCGGATCCTGATCAGAAGGAGAAGGTGGTGGGACGTAAAGTAGCTGTGAATGGCGACAAAGTGTACTCCAATCCAAGTAATGTCCTGGTCGTGCTGCTGTTGCTGCTGAGCAACATAATCATTAAAGCGTTGCAGATCCTCAGTGTGCTGCTACTCCTGGGCAGCAACATAAGAATCGAAACGGGCCTCCCATTGGTCGAAATGCTGCACGAGATGGTCAAAAGGGGAAGCAATGCGAAGGGGAGTAGGTGTATCAGGTGCAGCAGGAACAGGAACAACTTCCTCCTCTTCCTCCTCAACATCTAGGGCAGGCTCCGGATGTAGTTGGGTACTGTGGAGTACGTGGAATGAATTATTTGTGAAGTAGGAATGAGGAACATTGGGAGGGACTGGATACTACATATCATATTTTGTCTCCAAGGCATATGCAATGATGTGTCCTAAAGCTAGATTTAGATGGCATCGATGGCCCTGATCCCTAATGGTGGTGAGATGCTCGATATATCTGAAAAGAAGGTCAATGGCATTGAAGTCCCGGTGGGCCATGATGTAATAGGTGGTCAGAGACAGTAATGGGGGTATGTGAATTCGATCCCTAGCCTTTGGGATGACGGATGAATGAAGGACATATTGAATGGTGTGGGCATCCTTAAGGAGTGAAGTGCGAGCGTTGTCGTTGTAGGGTGCATTTGTATTTCTAAGGAAGTGATTGGCGACACTCCAATCATAGTCAGGATCAGAAATAAGGGTGTGGATTTTATCGCTAGTCACAGAGAGATGAAGGATATTATGAAAGTCCTGGCTGTGAGTTCTACTGGATGTTGATTAACATAGGAGCGGAGGGTGGAGTAGTCAGCTGAGATGCGAAGATTTGTGAAGAAAACTTGGAGAAGTGTAAGGCTAAATGGGAAGGCAAGGGTGAGGATGAAAGTGAGGGAGGTGTGCGCAAAAAGATCGAGGATAAGGTAGGTAAGGGTATGGGGGATTACGATTTTAGACTGTATGATTCCCACCTCAAGATATCGCTCGAAGGCAGCCTGATCGGCTACATTTGGAAAGCGGGGATCGACATTTCCCCGTGAGGAGCTCACACCCTTTTACCTAGATCGCTTCCCACCAGCTATTAGAGAACACAAGAGAGGAGATATGAAAGGAGATGTGTGGAGAAAGCTGAAGAAATCGGCTATTTAAATAAAAATCGGCCGGATCATCCCGTACGATCGCAGGATCATCCAGGATGATATGAGCATTTATGACGGCCATGACAATTGGTTAAAAAGGTTGTCAGATCGTCCAGGATGATCAGAGATCATCCAGGATGATTAGAGATCATCCAGGACGATTAGAGATAGGCGATCGTCCCGAGGACTCAAGCTAGATGACTGTTGATGAAAAGTATCATCCAGGACGATTAGGTGGATCATCCAGGATGATATGCAATAAATGTGTCGGACGGGTCAAATTTGAATTATCCAACTGCTGACATATGGATCCTCCAGGATGATGAGGTGGATCATCCAGGATAATGAACAATAATTGGTGCAATCTCAACTGGTTGATCAGGATCAGGAAAATTTGGATCACATCGTCCAGGACGATCACCAATAATTGGTGTATCTCAACAGTATGATCAGAGTGGGGATGATTTGAATGGATCATCCAGGATGATGTGTGGATCGTCTAGGATGATATGAAGAAAAAGTGAAAAAGATGGAGGATGAAGATGAAAGATCAGAGATCCCAAAAACATAAATAGTAAACTGAAAAACAAAACTAAAGTAAATAAAACTCGAAACGAGAACACAAAAAATGATGATTTTTTTAATCAATCTGCTCCAGTGAATTAGAATTTTCTCTTGATTTTAAATCCAAAAACCAATAAGAAGACGATTGACAGCGCTGAAATCTAAAAAAAATGAAAAATCGACTTTCGTAACTCCCACCTCGGACACCTTATAGATGCAAATCCCTTTCAAAATAAAAAATCTAATTCACAAGAAAAGAAATTAGATTCGAAAAGAGATCCTTTCAAGCCTCATTCCAGAAAAATATCTGATATAATAGTGTTACAAAGTAATAAATCAGAAATCAAGATTTTTAAACTCAAGCTTTTAAAATATTAAGTGGCGCACATATTTTTCTAAGACATTTAATGATCTAAAGGGAAGAAAGCTTGGTTTGGGCTCATTTTATGTCTCTTTTTCAATTTGTTAGGCGCTTTGCATATCTTTTGATTTTTGATACACTTTGTGTATCTTTTAGTTTGACGATATTTCGCATCTTTTCAGCTTTGGGCTCATTTTGTACCTCTTTTTTTCAATTTGTTTGGCGCACTGCGCATCTTTTGTAATCTTTCGCCCTCTCAAAATCGTTAAAGGATCTCAGCTGTAAAATTACCTTCCAGACATAAGAGATACCAAAGCTTACTCTCTACAATAAGAAAGAGTAATTCACAAAACAAAAATCATACTTCGTATGATAAGTGCAATCATTTGGTTCAGAAAATCATAATAATGACTCAAGACTTTGAAAACACTATTCATATGAGGTAGATTACTGTATGAAGATTAAAAAATGAGGCAAAACTCTCAGTCAAAAATCTAGTTTATTAGTAGTACTGAGCAGTGATATGATTTTGAAAGAGATAAAATAGTAAACAAAAGAGATGAAATAGTAAATGAAAATAAGTAAGAAATCGCACTCAAAATAAATACTCAAATCAAACTAGCATCAAGGCTAAAATAGAAATTAGCAAAAAAATAAAAACAACAGAAAGCAGATAATCAAATAAAACAGCTAACTAACCGAAACAGAATAAAAAACAGACAAATCAGAAGTCAGTAGTCATCAGAATCAAGGATTTATATCAATCACACCTAATCTGGTCCTCAAAATGCTGAATGAGTCAAAGGCCAGTGGTTTAGTAAATATATCAACCAGCTGATTTTCAGTTGCTACATGATGTAGCTCAATGTCCCCTTTTGTAACATGGTCCCTATTGAAGTGATGCCTTATATCAATATATTTGGTTCTAGAATGTTGGATTAGATTCTTAGAAATGCAGATGGCACTAGTATTATCACACAGAATAGAAATTGTGCCCACAGGTAATCCTAAATCCAAGACTTGTTATTTCAACCAAAGAACTTGGGCCACACAACTTCCTAAGGCAATCTACTCAGCTTCAGCAGTGGAAAGTGCAACTGAGTTCTGTTTTCTTCTGGACCAGGAGACTAAAGACTGTCCTATGAATTGACAAGTTCCAGAAGTGCACTTTCTATCCACCCTACACCCTGTAAAGTCAGAATCAGAATATCCAATAATCTCAAAAGAGGTGCTGTGCCTAGGGTACCAGATTCCTAGGTTTAGTGTCCCTAAAAGATATCTAAGAATTCTCTTAACAGCAGTCAGGTGGGACTCTTTAGGATCAGCCTGAAACCTAGCACAAAGATAAACACTTAATATAATATCAGGTTGGCTAGCAGTCAGGTAAAGCAGTGATCCAATTATTACTCTATACTTCTTCTAATCAACAGATTTTCCACTTGAATCCTTATCTAACTGAATAAAGGAGCTCATGGGAGTGTTGATTGGCTTGGCTTTGTCCATTTTATATTTCTTCAAAATATCCTTAGTGTATTTAGATTGATTGAGAAAGGTTCCATCATCAATTTGCCTTATGCTAAACCCTAAAAAGTAGGATAATTCTCCCATCATACTCATCTTAAACTCCTTACTCATTATTTTAGAGAACTCATCACATAAATATTTATCAGAAGATCTAAAAATTATATCAATATAGATCTGGACAATGAGTAAATCATCCCTACTCTCCTTAGAAAAAGGGTGGTGTCTACGCTCCCCTTAACAAACTCTCTTTCTAACAGGAATGTGCTAAGCCTCTCATACCAAGCTCTGGGTACCTGTTTCAATCCATATAAGGCTTTTTTTAATTTGTAAATATGATTTAGATATTGAGAACTCTCAAAACCTGGGGGTTATTCTACAAAAATATCCTCTTTTATTACCCCATTTAAGAAGGCACTCTTGACATCCATTTGAAATAGCTTAAATCCCTTATAACAGGCAAAGGCTAGTAGCACTCTAATGGCTTCCAATCTAGCTACAGGGGCAAAGGTCTCCTCAAAATCAATCCCTTCAATATAATTATACCCCTTAGCCACCAATCTTGCCTTATTCCTAACCACCACACCAGAATCATTCATCTTATTCTTAAAGACCCACTTGGTTCCCACTATACTTTAATTTTTAGATATTTCTACTAGCTCCCAAACATCGTTCCTTACAAATTGATTCAATTCCTCTTGCATAGCTAAGATCCAAAACTCATCAGAAAGGGCTTGATGATGTTGGTGGGTTCAGTCATTGAGATAAATACAGAGTGGTTTACTTCCTTCCTAAGTCCATGCCTAGTCCTAACACCTTCAGAAGGGTCTCCTGAGATTAGTTCTTTAGGATGACTCGAAGAATATCTCCAATCTCTAGGCAAAGTGGTTTGAGGTTCTACCATTTCGTCCAGATTTATATTTTTAACTTCTTGGGTAATCTCCTCTACCTCTTCTTCTTCCTCAACTCTAGTCACCTTAGGATCAGATTCATCAAATACCACATGAGTTATCTCTTCTACCACCAAAGTCCTCTTATTAAACACCCTAAAGGATTTCCCCACACTAGAATAGCCTAAGAACACTCCTTCATCAGATTTGAGATCAAATTTTCCTAAGGATGATTTCCGTTGTTCAGAATGAAAACCTTATAGCTAAAGACATAGAGGTGAGACAGGTTTGGAGTTCTACCCTTAATGATCTCATAAGGTGTCTTGTTCAGATTTGATCTAACATTCACCCCATTCAGCACATAACAGGCAGTGTTCATCGCTTCAGCCCAAAAGTATTTTGGAAGTGAATACTCAGCAAGCATGGCTCTAGCAGCTTCCACTAAGATCCTGTTCTTCCTTTCAGCTACCTCGTTCTGCTGAGGGGTCCTAGGAGCTAAAAAATTGTGACTAATCCCTTGCTCCTCACTGAAACTTCCAAACTTCACATTTTTAAACTCTCCACCATGATCACTATGAATAGTCAAGATCTCACAACCTAACTTCCTCTGAATCCAAGTGGAGAAGGACTTAAATTCATCAAATGACTCATATTTATGTGACAAAAATTTAATCCAAGTGAGCCTCGAGTAATCATCAACAATCACAAAATCATAGACTTTTCCCCCTAAGCTGGCAGTGCTAATGAGTCCAAAGAGATCCATGTGAAGGACTTCTAAGGGTCTAGAGGTGCTAATGTTCTTAACAAAGTGAAAGGAGGACTGGACTTGCTTCCCTAATTGACAGGCATTACACATGTGGTCCTTAGTGAACTTAAGCTTGGGGACACTCTAACTAAGTCCTTTTAGGTGACTCTCTTAGGGTTTTCATACTAGCATGACATAATCTCCTATGCTATAACCAAGACTCATCGATAGCAGTTTTTAAGCAAATTAAAATATCAGTTTTAAAGCAACTTACATCCAGCATGTAGACATTATTAATCTTTTGTCCCTGTAAAACAATTTTGTCATTTAAGCTTAAAATGCAGTAAGTGGGCAGGAATAAGATGTTGTATCCTTTGTCATAGAGTTGACAAATGCTCAGTAGGTTGTGTTTCAGTCCATCTTCAAGCAAAACATTACCAATCATAAAATTTTTTGAATCACCAATTATACCTGAACCTACCACCCTCCTGGTGGTGTTATCTACAAGTGTAACCTTGCTTCCAGCCCTGGCCTCCAGCGAAATGAACTGATTTGCATCTCCAGTCATATGTCTAGAACATCCGCTATCCAGGTACCACATTCTCTTATGAGATCTTATATGAGAGCACACTTATAAAATCCTCAAACGTCAGATTTAGGAACCCAAACAGGTTTGGGTTCCTTCTTATGAAAAGAAGAATGCAATGCATGTGTGCTGTGCTGTGAAACAGGCAATTTGGGCCTCCACACCCAATGTGTACTACGGTAAATAGTGCAGGTGTGAGAAATGTGTCCTAACATGCCACAAGAAAAATATCTAACACCAGGAAAAGGGTTAACTAATCTACGTGGGTGATAGTGCCTCTTCCTAGGTTAGTATGAAACATGCTTTGATGATTTTGAAACAGATTCTTCAAAAGGTGGAGGTGCATAAAACTGTGCAAAGTAGGAGGTGTTTCATTTTTCTTAAAAGCACTGATTTTAACTTTCAAAAATTCATTTTCTTTCTTCAAACTTACAATTTCAAATTTCAATGCACTATTACTACTCTCCACTTCACATGCCAGATTATCTAATTCTTTGAAAGCTTTCTCTAAATCAACATGCAAGGTTTTCAGTGAATCATGTTCAACAATTAAATCAGTATGCTTCTTGTTCAGCTCATCAAATTCATCAAGTAAAGACATGTGATTACAATCAATAGTAGAATGATCTTTAATTAAAATTTCATGCTCTTTTTGTAAACTTAGAAGTTCTAGTTTCAAGCTAGCATGAGTTTTCTTAAGCTTTCTATACGATGCATGAATTCTTTCAGACACTTCAAATAATTGATCGTAAGTAAGCTCACATACCTCTTCCTGGTCAGACTGACCAGGATGATCATCAGCCATCAGACATAAATTGGTTTCCTCCTCTTCAGCTTCAGTCTCAGAGGAGTCGGATGTAGAGTTTGCCCAGAATACCTTCTGAATCTGCTTCTTGTCCTTTCTGAACTTTTATTTCTCCTCACCCTTCTCCTTGCTTGGGTGAGCTTTAAGTGTAGGATAATCAGCCTTGATATTTTTAGGCTTCCTGCATTCAAAACAAATAGTATCAGACGAACCCTTAAAATTTTTACTGGACTTACCCTTGTTCCACTTCTAAAAGTTCTTATGTTTCTTCCTTAGAAAGCTTTTGAATTGCCTAGTGATTAAGGCAACATCATCGCTATCAGACCCGGAAGAATCAGTTTTAGTTTCGTTGGCCTTTAGCGCCACAGTTTTCTCCTTCTTCTTCTCACCTGCATGAAGCTATCTTTGGTTCACCCCTTGCTCGTAAGCAATGAGTGATCCAAGTAAGCTATCAATAAAGTAAGTATTCAAATCTTTAAATTCAGTGATTGCAGTTATTTTAGCATCATACGAAGAAGGCAAGCATCTAAGAATTTTGTTCACTCTTTCATAGTTTATAAGTTCTCTTCCTAAGGCATGCAAAGAAGTGACAATTTGAGTGAACCTCGTATACATTTTAGAAATTGATTCAGTAGGTTTCATGCAAAAAAGTTCATAGTTATGCAGCAATATATTTAACCTAGACTGTTTGACTTCAGTTGTACCTTCATAAGTGATGCACAATCTATCCCAAATTTCTTTGTCGGTTGTACAAGTGAAAACACGCATGTAATCCTCAGATTTTAAAGCACAGAAAAAATAGTTCAAACATTTCACATTCAGTTGGGCTAAGTCACGATCATCAAATGTCCAATCAGTGAAAGGCAGTTCAGTTTTAACATTATTAATCATTCTAAAAGGTGGTTCATAGCCATCCTTAACAAGCATCCACATGCGATAATCTATAGATTGAAGAAAAGTGGACATGTGAGTTTTCCAAAAATCAAAAGGTATGTTATCAAAAAATGGTGGTCGTGTAATTGAATAACCTTCAGCAGTATTACAATTACCAAAGTTAGCCATGGATCAAATTCAAAAGTTTTTCAAGACTAGATTTTATGAACCCTGCTCTAATACCACTTGAAAGTTTGATAAGGATTTTAAGCCCTGATGAACTAGTCACGAGGCTAATCAAGAGGGGGGGGTGAATTGGTTATTTAAAAAATTTGAGATCAATAGGAAAAATCTTTTCGATGATTTGCAGCAGAAATAAGAAAACACATAAACGAAAAGATCAACCACAGATTTCACCAAAGCAGGTAATTACAGAAAATTAAAGTGTAAAAAATAATCAGATAGAATACACTAGATTTTATAGTGATTCGGTTAACTTGACCTACGTCCACTCCCCGGAGCCTCCCCTCCGGGTATTACACTAAACCAAAGTGACTCTCCTTCTGCTCCCAAAGCAAGGCTGAGAAGCCTGTATAAAAACTCCTTTCCACTGACACGGTGAGGTAGAGAACCTAACCTCCTTTCGCTTCCTCCTTAAGCAGGAAGAGAACCTCGAACTCCTTTCGCTTCCTCCTGAAGCAGGCAGAGAACCTGAACTCCTTTCGCTTCCTTCTGAAGAAGGCAGAGAACCTGAACTCCTTTCGCTTCCTCCTGAAGCGGACAGAGAACCCGGATCTTCTTGTGAACGATCCTCCATCAAAGAACACCGACAAGACGAGAGACGACGAACGGAGAAGATGACTCTGATCCTTGCTTGGAGTAACCTTTGTGAATCCCTACAAACTCCCCCTCACAAGATCCTCTCTCTCTCTCTCAAACTCTCTCTCTCTCTAGGGCTTCTCTGTAAAGGAAAGTGGCAACAAATTTTCTTCTTGGAAGAAAAAGATCTTTTATAGGAGGGCTCAAAATTTGCCCTAAATTTTAACTTGTTGGCCTATATCGTCCAGGACGATCGATATATCGTCCTGTACGATTAGTTCAAAATCACCTATTTCAGCCTGGACGATCTGGCTCTTCTTGACGATCAGTAGAAAAAGTTGATCAGATCGTCTCATATGATTCTGCGATCGTCCGGGATGATTAGTGTAAAATCAGGAATTTCGTCCAGAAAACCGCTCTGGTCATCCAGGGAAACTTGTCCTGGATGACCTAAAAATGACTTGATCGTCCAGGACGATACGGGTATCGTCCTTTACGATTTGTTCAAAAAGTGCCAAAATCATCCTGAGCACTGCTCTGGATGTACAGCTGAAACACACTAGAAGATCCTGATCATCCAGGATGATATGATCGTATCAATTAAATATTAATTACTTTCCTTAATCACCAGACTAATTTAGGCATGATTGTATTGGATCGTCCAGGACGATCAGATCAAATCTCTAAAAATAAAACTTACCTAACTTGATCTGGCGGCTGAGAATTTTTGATTTGAGCCTATCGTCCCGTATAATGTATGGATCGTCCAGGACGATCGGCTTAATCAGACAGACTTAACTTGGTCGTCCTAATTAGGATTTCTATTTTCACTTGATCATCCAGAATAATGTGAATATCGTCTAGGATGATCTGAACAAAAATTGAACAGAAACTCTAATTCACTCAAGCTCTCCCTCTGAGTGTGTGTGTGTAAGGTTACTTAGCTAGGGGATCAGTTACATTACAATTGACTCAAGAAAAGAAAAATAGTACATTTAGACACACTTGGACCCGATCTTGAGTTAGCTTGAGTTACTTTTAATCTTTTATACCTGAAATGAGTTAGCCAAGCAAAACAGAATACCAATATATATGTCATCATCAAAACTGTACTTTTTGAAACCAGATTTGCAACAAAATGGGTTTCAGGACCTTAGTCCTTAGCCTTTTGGATTTGGTTTGGAATTTTTGAATTAGATTGGATTGGGATTTAATTGGGACCTATATGACTGAAAAGTGGGCATCCCCTAGTCATTAGGTCACCAGAGAGAAACCTGGGTACGACCTAGTGACTGCATACAAAAATGAGGTCAACAAATGGACCCCTAAAATGTGTAGTAGAATGAAGTTCTAGTGCACATATTGGCGTTGACAGAATGAAAAGTTAGAATTTTAATTCTAAGGAAAGGGAGGGCCAAACCTTAGGGGGATCAAAGTTGAGTGAGTACTAGGGTGGTGCCACGAAGGGTGTTATCCATCACTAGCAGGCGATCGTGTGGTGGGGTCAAAATATGCCCAGCATAGATGATTAGGGTTGAATGATCATGTGGTGTGGTCAAAATATGCCCAAAATAGAGGATCAGGTGATCATATTATGGGGTTGAAACATGTCCATCATAGATGATCAGGTTGAATGGTCTTATGGTGGGGTCAGGATATGTCCAATACAGAGGACCGGATTGAATGATCTTGTGACGGGGTCAAAATATGCCCAACACAGAGGATCGAGTGATTATATGATGGGATCAAAACATGCCTATCATAGAGGATTGAGTTGAATAATCTTGTGGTGGTATTGAGATATGCCCAATATAGAGGACCAGATTGAATAATCTTGTGGTGGGGTCAAAATATGCCCAATATAGAGGATCGGGTGATTATATGATATGGTCAAAATATGCCCATCATAGAGGATCCGGTTGAATAGTCTTATGGTGGGGTCGAGATATGCCCAACATAGAGGACCAGACTGAATGATCTTATGGTGGGGTCGAAATATGCCCAATATAGAGGATTGGGTGATCATATAATAGGGTCAAAACATGCCCATCATAGAGGATATATCATGTTAAATGGTCTTATGGTGGGGTTGAGATATGCCCAACATAGAGAATCAGATTGATGATCTTATGGTGGGGTCGAAATATGCCCAACACAGAGGATCGGGTGATCATATGATGGGGTTGAAACATGCCTATTATAGAGGATCGGGTCTAATGGTCTTGTGGTGGGGTTGAGATATACCCAACATAGAGGTCCAGATTGAATGATCTTGTGGTGGGGTCAAAATATGCCCAACATAGAGGATCGAGAGCTAAGGGAAGGCAATACCTAACCTAAAGGGAAGAAGACTGGATGATCATATGGTGGGGTCGAGATATGCCTAATCATATTTGGGCAATGAAGCTGGAATCTTCAAAGTTCTCAAACCTAAGCTCTTACCTTATTATAATTGGGCAATGGAGCTCTTGTGTTTAATCCCTGAAGTAACTCTGGTTAGAATCTATCGTTCTAAGAATGGTAGAGCGGATGCCTTAGCTAAACTTGCTAAGGAGTTGGCCAACCTAATTGGAAATCTAGTGTCTATTATTGTCCAGTATCATCAAGCCTTATGCCCCGCAAACTTTTCCCCTTTTCTTGATCAGACCCTCGCAGTGTTTGCTGTTGAGGAAGAGTTAGATTGGAGAATCCCTTTTGTTGAATATTTAAAATATGGTAGGCTTTCAGATGATCGCTCTCTTGCCACTCAAATTAGAAAGAGAGCTTTATCATTTGCCTATATAAATAAAATCTTGTATCAATGCTCTTTTGACCAAATGTGGTTGCATTGCCTTAACAACGAGGAGGCTCGTAAGGTTATGGGCGAGATACATGAGGGGCTTTGTGGTGCTTATCTGTCGGGACCTAAGATGAAGGTCAGAATCAAATGCCTTAGTTATTATTTCCTGAGTATGATTCATGATTATATGAAGCACATTAGAAAGTGCCACCAATGTCAGATTCATAGTACAATTATCCACTAACCTCCTAATATGTTGCACCCCACTGTGTCTTCTTGGCTATTTGAGAGTTGGGGTATAATTGTAGTGGGTCCTATTGATCCTCCTTCCTCCAGGGGTCATAGATTTATCCTACTTGCCACTGATTACTTCTCTAAGTGGGCGGAAGCCATCCCACTTAAGAAAGTTAAATCAGAAGACATGATGCATTTCTTTCGTGATCATATTGTTTACCATTTTGGTGTTCTACGTCGTATAATCTTCGATAACAGCCCATCAT
This sequence comes from Dendrobium chrysotoxum, assembly GCA_019925795.1. Lineage (NCBI taxonomy): Eukaryota > Viridiplantae > Streptophyta > Magnoliopsida > Asparagales > Orchidaceae > Dendrobium > Dendrobium chrysotoxum. The sequence continues at coordinate 70,216,723 of CM034312.1, read as the reverse complement.
TCAGAAGCACCAAAATTACTAGATTTGTCCCCTGCCATAATATTAATTGGCATTATTCTTTGATTTACTATCCTAGAGCTAATGGTTTGGCTGAGGCATTTATTAAGACCTTGGTCCAAGTAATAAGGAAAACACTTATGGCCAATAAAAGAGAATGGCACAATAAATTGCCTGAAGCATTATGGGTCTATAGGACTACATACCATACTCATACTCTGTCTACCCCATATACTTTAGCTTTCGAGGTTGAAGTTGTCCTCCCGCTCTAGGTCGAGCTCCCTTCATTGCGTGTAGCAGTCAGCCATAATCTTTCTCATGAATATAATGCCCGACTATGGTTGGAAGAACTTGATGATTTAGAAGAGCTTCGTCTACAAGCTCATCAAAACCTTAAGTTATACCAGTCTCGTATGGCCCAGGCATATGACCACCTTGTTCGACCTCGTGCTTTTCGGGTCAGTAACTTGGTTCTTATCTTGCGTAGGCCTATCATATCGCATCATCATCGAGGTGATAAGTTTGAGTCTATTTAGGAAGGCCCCTTTATTATAGAGCAAGTAAATAAAGGTGGCTTTTACCTATTGGTTAACGCGAATGGTGTTCATCCAATGCCTTTCATCAACGGTCAGTATTTGTGAAAGTACTACGCTTGAGTTGGCACATCGTAGGGGGTACCCTCCGTCACATGTAATTATTCCTCTGTATAGATATAGCTTGAAAGAACTCTCTCTACTTTTTGGTGGTCTATGGATATGGTGATTTGTCCTCTACCACATGATGTTCGCCATGTAAAGTATGAGGTTAGCCTTAGAAGTATGTAAATATGGCATAGGGGTGTTTGTGCTTACGACCTTGCCCACCAATCACCTTGGTGTTGTTGTATGAGACCTCCTTTTTGGCCCCTTCGAGGGTTAAGTTTCCCCAGTCTCACTTGTCACCCCCAAGTGTGGTCTGGGACATCAAAACTATTAATTTAGATCTCTTATGAGATATAATACAGGGTCCATACCCAACCTATATCAGTCAAGTATGGTGATGTTGGCTCATTATCATAATATGAATATCCTTCCTCTACAAATTTCGTTGTGATAGTTGTGCTCCTCAAATCATTCATATGAGTTGAATGTGGCCAGGGTTATCAAAGCTAATACGTTACTCCTTTAAGATCATATATATAATTTCTCTCTCCCCAGTTTTATTTATGTGGCAAAAAAACCAATCATATCTCCTTGTCTTAGTGTTCCAGTTGTTAGAGGATATTTTATACTAAGAGTAACTCATAGATATGGTAAACATTTCCTCTACCATGCATTATCTTTGACAGTATGGGATGTACCCAATCTATGATTGAGAATACATATATATATATATATATATATCTTGATGATAAAAGAAAAGGAAGCTCTTAGTTGAGTAGAGCTGGTTGCCCTTATCACAGGCGGAACCCGATTCTTTACTGCAAGAGCCCAAGTTCCTCCAAATTTTCTCTATTTCTCTCCTTTGAAGCAACTTTACGATTGCTTAGGAGATGACTTTGTACTCATCTTCTATTGTAGTTTTTCTCTCATAGCGGGAGTGGTGTTTTCTCCGCCTTTGATGTGATACACCTTATTTTTGATGTTAACATCATTTCTTAGAAGATTCTGGTTGTCTGGTAGAAAATCAATCTCTTATCTCCTTAGTGATATAGTTTCCCATAGAGATCTTACTCTTAGCTGCAAGAGCATTCCTATGGACGTATCAATATCGCTCCCCCTTCTCACAGGGTCCCATCATTTTGTATGGGTGTTACCACTGTGGTTCTTCAGTGATTGTTAATTTTAAACAAAACTTTTATTTTTGATTGCAAGTGTGTCCCCTCGCTACCTCAGTTGTATTCTACCTAGGGTGGAATCACTTTCTCACTCTGTTGTTTATATATTGCTCCCTATTTTTGGGAAATATGTATTATTCAATGGTCTCCTATCTTAGTTGATAGATTCATGTAATTCATGTTTTTTCTAGGAAATTTTACTAGCATTTTAATACTCATGGCCATGATGATTTGTCCACTACCATGTGGTAACTAAAATGCAAGCTTGGGATTTCTTAGATAGCAAATCATTTGGGATTTTCTCCCTCTTACCTTTCTTTTCCCCTCACGTCACTATGCACATGCGCGTTGGGTGGTTGTTGAGATGGTTTTAACTCTTTGTTTCATCATTTTCAAATTTGGTCAGACAAACATTGAGTCGTTCTCATTCACCATTTTTGAATAAAGTCAGGTGGATGCTGGACTCTTTTTTTCTTTAGCTCTATTATTTTCGAATTTGGTCAAGAAGGCAGTAGACTTTTGGAAAGCTCTTTACACGCCATTTTTAAATATGGTCAGGTGTGTATTGAGCTGTTCTTTATTTACTATTTTCAAATATGGTCAGGTGGATATCGAACTATTCTCATTCATTATTTTTTAATATGGTCAGACGAATGTTGAACTCCCTTTCTCCTTACTCTTTGTTTTAACTTTTTTGAATTTGATCAGGCAAACATCGAGTCATCCTCATTCTCCATTTTTTAATATGGTCAGGTGGATGTGAGATTCTTCTTTTTCTTTTGCTATGCTATTTTTGAATTTAGTCAATCAGGCATTAGATTTTTAGGAAGCTCTTTACACGTCATTTTTGAATATGGTTAGGTTTGTATTGAGCTGTTCTTTATTCACTATTTTTAAATATGGTCAGGTGGATATTGAATTATTCTCATTCGTTATTTTTAAATATGGTCAGACGAATGTTGAACTCCCTTTCTCCTTACTCTTTATTTTGCCTTTTTTGAATATGGTCAGGCAAATATCGAGTCGTCCTGATTCACCGTTTTCAAATATGGTTAGGTGGATGTTAGACTCTTCTTTTTTTTGCTCTGCTATTTTTAAATTTGGTCAAGCAGGCATTAGACTTTTGGGAAGCTCTTTACACATCATTTTTGAATATGGTCAGGTGTGTATTGAGCTGTTCTTTATTCACTATTTTGAATATGATCAGGTGGATATTAAACTGTTCTCATTCGCCATTTTTGAATACAGTCAGGCGAATGTTGAACTCCCCTTTTCGGTTAGGTGCCCGACAGGGTCCCGGGGGACATGCTTCACCGCCTCTTCATTCCTCTTGTTTATTTCCTATTTGGGGGTTATTGAGTTTTCCTTACTCTTTGGTTCACCTTTTTTGAATTTGATCAGGTAAACATTGAGTCGTCCTCATTCACCATTTTTGAATATGGTCAGATGAATGTTGGACTCCTCTTTTTCTTTGCTGTTTTCGAATTTGGTCAGGTGGACATTAGATTCAGGGAAGCTCTTTACACATCATTTTCAAATATGATCAGGTGTGTATTGAGCTGTTCTTTATTCACCATTTTTGAGTATGGCTAGGTGGATATTAAACTATTCCCATTCGCCATTTTTGAATACGGTCAGGCGAATGTTGAACTCCCTTTCTCCTTACTCTTTGTTTAGCCATTTTTGAATTTGGTCAGGCAAACATCGAGTCGTCCTTATTCACCATTTTCGAATACGGTCAGGTGGATGTTGGACTCTTTTTTTTATTTGGCTCTACTATTTTCGAATTAGGTCAAGCAGGCATTAGACTTTTGGGAAGCTCTTTACATGTCATTTTCAAATATGGTCAGGTGTAGATTGAGTTGTTTTTATTCACCATTTTCAAATATGGTCAGGTGGATACTGAACTATTCTCATTCATCATTTTCAAATATGGTCAGATGAATGTTGAACTCCCTTTCTCCTTACTCTTTGTTTTGCCATTTTTGAATTTGGTCAGGTAAACATCGAGTCATCCTTATTCACCATTTTCCAATATGGTTAGGTGGATGTTGGACTTTCTTTTTCTTTTGCTCTGCTATTTTTAAATTTGGTCAAGCAAACACTAGACTTTTGGGAATCTCTTTACACATCATTTTTGAATATGGTCTGGTGCATATTGAGCTGTTCTTTATTCATCATTTTTGAATATGGTCAGGTGGATATTGAACTGTTCTCATTTGCCATTTTGAATACGATCAGGCGAATGTTGGACTCTTTCTCTTTTGCTCTGCTATTTTTAAATTTGATCAGGCAAACATCAGATTCAGGGAAGCTCATTACACATCATTTTTAAATATGGTCAGGTGGATATTGAACTATTCTCATTCATCATTTTCGAATATGGTCAGGCGAATGTTGAACTCTCTTTCTCCTTACTCTTTATTTTGCCATTTTTTAATTTAGTCAGGCAAAGATCAAGTCATCCTTATTCACCATTTTCGAATATGGTCAGGTGGATGTTGGACTTTTCTTTTTCTTTTGCTCTATAATTTTTGAATTTGGTCAAGTAGGCATTAGACTTTTGGGAAGCTCTTTACATGTCTTTTTTTAATATGGTCAGGTGTGTATTGAGCTGTTCTTTATTCGCCATTTTCGAATATGATCAGGTGGATATTGAACTTTTCTCATTCGTCATTTTCGAATATGGTCAGACAAATATTGAACTCCCTTTCTCCTTACTCTTTATTTTGCCATTTTTGAATTTGGTCAGGCAAATATTGGGTCGTCCTTATTCACCTTTTTTGAATATGGTCAGGTGGATGTT